>JAAAQI020138172.1:0-12450 GCA_011800005.2 Stichodactyla mertensii
TGGAACCATTGTCTCAGGTCCAAGCGAATTTAAGAAAGGTCTATTGTTTCATACTCAGACACATACAAGAGGCACGTATTAGGCTCCACAAAACAGGGGGCAAAAAGAGACAATGGGAAATTTAGAGGGAGGGGTTACCAAAATTCACCTGGCATGCAAGTAAAACTTAAAATGTACCAGCAATCCCCCCCCCACCCCTGTAAATAACAGCCGGTCCCTTACGTTCTGACCGACTTACAAATACTACTGGCTCTTACGTCATTTTACTAGGTAACTATTAACCCTAAAAACCCGAGGGGAGCTCCTCGGTTCCCAGGAATCAGTCGATGTAATTTACATCCAAGGATGTGTCACTAAACAACACATAATACAATAGAAAGAGAACAGAATACAACAGATAGGAATATATTGCATCAACTGAGTGCTACGTAGGTTCTCCCCTTGAAGAAAACAGGGAGAGGCTGCTAGCAAGAGGAGAAAATAAAATACAAAGACCAAGTGATTGCGATTCTGATATGATATATTGCATATTCAATATTTTTAATAAATCCTATTGTATACATATAAATCGTATTCACCAGTTTCCATACATCGGTTCACTGGCCAAACACAAAGCTCCCGAGCGAGGCGTCAAGGTCCGGTGACCTTAGTTTCAAAGGATTATGCAAATATCCCCTTGGAGCCTCGGCTGAATGCTTTGTGTTTGACCAGTGAACCGATGTATGGAAACTGGTGTATTTATATGTATACAAAGTATATAAAGTTCTTCCAAGCACACTCATACACAGCTTGGGCTACCTGTGGTTTTACCCAGGGAAGCATGGGTGACATGCGCCGTGGTGGTGGGGTCAATGCTCGGACCCCTTATATCACTTGTGAGTAGAGTTTCTTCTTGGTTCTGTTCTGAACTTCAAACCTACTTTAAATTCCATTTTTTTCTGGGGCACTGGAATAGTTCCACTATAGTTTGAAGAAGTCTTTCCAACGAAAACAACAACGTATTCCAAATATAACGTATTCCGTTGTTTAGCACTGCACTCAAATTCCGAAATCGTCGTTACTGCGTATTGTTTCAACTAGACTTACGTCATGGCAGTCACCAACAAGTCCAGCCTGTTCAGGAAATATTCTCAGTAATTTAACCGATTGCTTTCTTGAACCTAGAACTCTCTCAGGTTCAGAAATTTTGGGTCAAGGACCAACGATGTCCATCCATAAGAAAAGCGCGTAGGCTGTTATGGAAAGTACGGAAATATTACCCTCAAGGCTCGTAACTCCCGCCCCTGATGACAAAAAAAAAAAAAAAAAAAAAAAAAAACCTCGAATTAATAACTGTATATGGATATCGTTAGGAACTGGGGCTGGTGCATTTTAATTTTGATGTTCCGGGGATGTGCATGTTTTGAGAGGCCCTCCCCTTTCCTACTGCAGAAAAATTGTTCTCCTCCCCCCCTGTAATGTCTCAAATATATTTAATTCTCTCTTTGTGGGGTGTAGGGAGGGGAGGGGAGGGAGGCGGAGGTGTAGGAGAACAAGGGAGAGGGTTGGAAAGCCGTCAACAGAGAATTCTTCTCTTTATCAAGTAAAACTTCGTGTTTTAGCTAGGCGTGGCCTTGATTATGTAGTTGGCCACTTGATGAGACGCACAAAATTGAATTGAAGTCGCACGTCAGCGGTACCATTCACCAGCTCTTTTATAGCAGCCTAACCTTTCGATGAAGAATCATGCGAAACTTCGTATTTGACTTTGAAACCTGTTTTCTTCCTATTGAGCTGCTGGTATTTGTCAGATACAAATCTAAAGAAGAGATCTCTTCCCCCAGAGATGATTGGTTGAGGCACATCCACAGTGATGCATAATTTCTTCATAAACGTTTGAGTTCCCTTTTTTACTCCATCAGTAACGTCGATGAAATCTGTACAGTTAAAGTCTAAATAGAGCGGCGTCATGAATGTCAGTTTCACCCGAGTGTTGGGAGGTCCTTGGATGGCCCATAAGCAATCCATTTGACCAGGGTACGGTAGAGGAAACCGTGGGCTGGTGATGATGCCTGTTAGATTTGTTAAGAGAGTGTAGCTGAAGCACTGGCCTGTTAATTAAAAAAATAAAAATTCAAAGACTATTCTATGGCCGGGCGTTCACACCGTTTTTGTTGCAAAAATATAAATTTTTTTGAATTTTTTTGAGGTTATACGTTGGAACTTAACGCATACATGAACACACTTACTTTTCCCCTTCTCAAACTCCATTACTCCTGAGTCCTCATTGCCTCCCTTCTTTCATTAGTCTTTCCTTCTTGCTTCTTTCCTCTTCAACTTGTTTTCCTCCTTCTCACCTCACTTTTCCTTTTTCCCTTCCTTTTTCTCTATTTTCCTTCCATCCCCTCCCCTCCCCTCCCCCTCGTTTCCTATTTTCTCCTGCTCCAGCTCTCCCGTATCTCGCTTGCGTCTTCTTGTCACCTTTCCTTTCCCTCCCATTTAAGACTTCTAATCTCGTTCCACATCACAAGTGATAGGCTTCACGGAATCCTAGCTGATCACTAACTAATACTTTCAAAGGCGGGAACTTACTCTTGACAGAATCAGTGATAGTATACTCCGCTTTAAATCCTCGACGACTCTCTTTAGAATCACTGGCAAATTTAACCAAGGCCTTCTCTCCAGTTAAGACAATCGGTGATGGCCTTAGGAATCCGCAATACCTTCCATAAAAAGACGTACGCCCGCCTTTCTCGGTGAACACCTCCAGAAAATCACATTCACAATCAACCGAGCAGCCCTCAACATGGAAGTCTTTCCTCTTGAACGTGATTAGCACGTGCTTGCCACGTGGTACATCGATAATCCACGTGCAGTGTCTACTGTTACCATGATTGTAAGGGAAGTGTGGTGTTGAAAATACTCCAGTTTGTCCTCTGAGTTCTGCGCGAACTGGACATGGTCCTGTGTCAATGAAAAATTATAAAAAATCAGCTATCCTGAGCCCTCCATAGCTAGATTCCAAGTCTCTTGATCTCCGATTTTGGATTTCAAAATTGCATGGATCCCAGGGAAGCGATTCAACTCTGAATGATTGAAATATGTGGTCACACTCTAAGAAGAGATTTTCAATTCGCCTTTCCGAAATTCAAAGAAAAACGAACTCTATCCCGTCCCCAAAATCGATCCCAGAATCCAATGCAAGATGGCGGCACCTTTTGATCCTGTTCCCAAATCAGCCCCACAATTTTGTGCGGCACGAGTTCGTTCCAGTCCTACGTTGAATTTCGGAAAGGCGAATTAACTTGACAATTAACAGACCAGATATTGAACAAGCTGTGAAGTCTTACTTATTACGTACCTTCACTTAGATTTGCGATGGTGTACTTTGCAACAAAATCAAATGCTTCACTGGAATCTGTATTTAAAACTACGGTAAGGTATCGTCCTGTAGAGTAAATAGGTCTGAACATCGATGACGTAAGTTTTGGGTTGCAATATCGACCAATCAGCTGTGATCCTGCGCTCTTGCCTTCCACTATTTCAACGTGATTATCAACACAGGCAAAAGAGTTGTTAACACGAAGAAGAAGGAGTCTTAGTTTCACGCGGTGATGGCTTGGAGCAGCTAATATCCACGTGCAGGCTGTGATGTTCTCTTTTTGTGCAGGACTTGCAATAACACCACTTGGTTTTGTAAGAAGTAGCTGCGTTTTTGTTGGCCGACATTCTGTATAGTAAGTAAAAGAAAAGAGTTGGAAATAGAGATTTTGGAATTATGCGCATTGGGGTAGAAGCTGAAAGCCCACAGGAAACTTGCTATGTCTGCCAAAAATGTATGACGCTGCGCGATACGATTTCCCTTTAAAAACTTCAAGTTTTGACAAATTTCTGCGCCAAGCATAATTTTTGTACCAGTTCCGTAGCTTGTATGAATAGAGCTTTGGGCATAACGTTTTCCCATTTCAGACCACGTGTCATTCCCTTGGCTACTGTTTTTTGTATCTTGGTAACACTTGAGAAGTACATTAATATTGATGAGCCTCAAATAAAGAATACTATCTCAAGAGAATGACACGTGATCTGAAATGGGAGAAACACTATTACGCCCAAGCCGAAAAGGTCTATTGCTACCTGCGTTCCTTTCGACGCATGCGTCGATGAACAAATCCCTCCCGCTGACCCTATGATGGCCGTGAAGGTACATCTGCACCAAGTTTATCGTTGTCTCGGGTAGTTTGCTCCAATGGATTGTAACAGATACGTTATAAACACAGCCAATAAACTTTTCTTTCGTATCTCCTCCTATAAAGACGCCATCAGGCTTACTCAAAGAAGGCTTCTGTGTGATCTCATGTTCCACGTGTTTATACAAATTACCGCTGTCCACACGATAATAAACATCGCGGTTAAGTCGACGCAAGTATACAGCGTGTTTACGTCCGTCACAAAAGGAAACTATCCCGGTCGAATTCGCTTTCAGTTCGAGAGTAAACTTCCCGTCAAGTAGGTTATACTCAAAATAGAGCTTTCCAGAGGATTGCAGCTTCAAGGAGTAGTAATGTTGATGTGTATCTCTACTTGGAATGTCTAAGATTTTACCGCTGCACTTGGATGTAGAGAAGACCAAGTATATGACAGCCTGTGTTGAGGTCTCTGTGGTAGGGAATGTGTACAGAAGAGTACTAGTGCTGGTACGAAACGAGATGGGGCCTGGGAAAAGATTGAAAAACTAGAATCAAATATCTCTTGCAAAACTAAAATAAAAAGCGCGCACATCCCGAACTGAAATCCACTCACCTTGAAGTCGGTCACCAAAACTTCCATTGACTATACCTAGTGGAAGAAAATGAATCTCAAACATGTTTTATAATCAGTAGTGTTATAGCGATGTATATCTCATATAGTGCAAATCAGGGCAAATGCGTCTTCAGTTAAATTTGGACTCCATGTGGCTTAAATAGGCAGACTGATTTTTAAAAATGACGCCCGCTGAATGACCATATCAGTCACTGTATCAGTCGATTAGGGAAAAACCCAACTTCGTTTTTAGTATAATTCAAATCTGATGTATTGAGTTTTTTCTGCGGTTGTTCTCTTGGCTCAGGCACTGAATGATTTAACGAATGAGTTAAAACTGATTCCTTGAAATCGAACGTCTGTTCGTTCACTTGGTTTTTGTAATTAAGTCCTCGAACGCGCGAAAATCGGTGTGCTTATTTAGGCATTAGTGTTGGTCAGCTTCGGCCTCAAAATGTCCATAATCTGAGTTATATTTAAGGCTAGAATTGACCAACTTATCGATTTGATTGGCGGAAATTTCTTCCTTTGAATTCACCTCATTACAAATGCGTTCAACTTCAATTACTGAGCAGACAGCTGAACACAGGGTTAAATCTATTAGACTAAAATTGACTTCTTTTTGTTTTCTGTCTTTTGTTTCAGTCATTCCGTTTTCTAAACCTGTCTATTCCGTCCTCTTTTCCTTCTTTCCTTTTTAATCATCCACTTTGCTTCTTTTTTTCCAAAAAAAAAAAATTCCCTCGTCCAGACGTCCGCCATTCAAGTCTGCGCAATCATTTTGCAAGTAAATATGTATTAATCAAAAACACTTTTGGCGCATCAAACTTCACGTTTTGTGTGTCATTTTATTCCAGATCGCTAGCTCATTCGTTTAACCTGATCCTTTCCCTTTAATCTACCACAAATACAATACGGTTTTCCTTCTACTAACTAGGATAAAATCAACAGATAAAATTATACTCCAATAGTTTTCCCATTTTGTTCGACGATTTTTTGCTTCAATCCGGCAAACGCATTATATATTCAAGTCAAATTATTTTATTCCGAAAAAGGAAAAAGGTTAGCAAAGCAATTCCAATTTTGCTATAAGCCTTAAGATTCATTTTTGCGTGAGACGATCGTTTTGCACTTTCCAAGTATTTGGGAATCTCATTCTTCACGCGAACAGGTCACACAAGAGCAATACCTCTTGTTGAAAATAAAATTGTCGAATAAAATCACGGAAATCTCTGCAGTAAAATTAATCTTGATACTGTTCAGTAGAGAAATTAATCTACGATTCCCTTTTATTAATTCTTATTATAGCATGCATACAAACAGATCAGGCGAGGCTTGACTGAGCTTCGACCTGAGTTTTGACGCCCAGTTATAAATCTCCTTATAGTGATGCAGATAAGAATAAATACATCTGAATATGTAAAATAGCTTACCATTTAGCAGGAAAACAGCGAGAATATGACGTTTCATACTGATTACTCTTGCTGGATTTTTCGTTCCCGGACGTTCGTGATCCCAGTGAGAGGACAATGCGGTAGACTCAGTTACGCCTCGTCATATGAGCGAACAACAGCGGATCAAGAACTCTCATAGACGGCAGCACTAGGTCGTATCATTAATGTTTTACTATGTTATTTACGATGTTGTGTTTTTAATTGGCATACCGTATTTTAAGGGTATATTTGGCAGGCTTTTTTGCTCGCACGAGCCCACATACCTAAGGCTGATGCACAGCAGTAAATCATAAAATATTCAAGATTTGCACAACTGTTTTCTTGGTTATATTATTCACATTTCAGTTTCATTTAAATTCCAGTGATAAGAGCATTAATTTTTGATTATTGACAATTCAATTCCGCAAAGCAACTGAAAGTACAATTATAAAGTTTGTATGTCACACAGCTTTCGCTATTTGCGGCCAGATTTACTCTTAGAAAACACCAATGATACCGATCTGGATATATTAGTAGCACTCTGGCGTACTTTGATGGTGTATGACACTGAAGTTAATTACGGCTTTGTCTCCTAAAAATGAGCTCTAGAACCACTGTATTAATTTCTCATGACATTTTATACTAAAATTCACTACCAGATTCGCGTAAAAATTAAATAGCTTTTGATTTTGCTAGATTACACAAAATCTTCATGGTCCTTTCGTGCATGCGTACCGTAAGAACAATGCTCACATGATTGGACGCCGCATTTCTGGTACCCAGTGTCTCTGGCTCCATAAAATCTCTCTCGTATCGAGAGGGAACTGGATATGAGCAGGGACACTTTTTTAAATCCTTAAAAGGATATGAAACTTATTACTGTAGATAATGTTTCGCTTGAGTTTTGTTCGCAGAAAAAGGAAAAATGAAAGAAAGAAATAATGCTCAAGGCAAGGAAAAAAGAAAACCCTCGACATGAAGAAAGTTGAAAGGATAATAATTCGGTTTTGCGCAACAACATTATAAATTCTAGTCAAGTCCAGAAAAAGTAAATGAATAACAAATAAATGAATGAAACGGAATATGAAAATGGGAAAGTTAAGCATTCCATTTTCATCTGTTCAGTAATCTGATTATGATTTAGTATTGATAGGTTTCTAAACGCGCAATATAACACCATCAAATTGCTTTTTTCTATTGCTAATATCGTTTCATTTATCTGGGTATTTTCTAGAATAAGTGCTAATCCAACTCTAACCTTTTCCACGAACATATGTTATTTATAGAATCAGTTATGCTGGGCTTTAACATTAATGATTTATTTCAAATAATGGCTTTCTTTCAGTTATTAATTCCTCGAATCATTACGAGTTTGAAAGGACGTTGTCAGCTACTGTTCAGTTTCTAATCGACTCAAGGGATCGCAATTGTTTGAACCAATCAGAAGACGTTGGAAAGCTAACTTACGATAATCGATTCTCTTGCAGCTTTCGGGGATTTACGCTTAGCTGCGTACTTACGTACTGGACTAATCTCAATGGAATCTGACAAAACTCTAACTTTAGCTTCTTTATTTAAAGTCGGATTACAGACTTCAACAATATTTGCCAAATAAACTGGATAATTTTGAGGAATCTAAAGTCAGTCTGTTTCGATTTGTCGTCTATTTTTAACTACTTTTATGCGTTGTTTCTAAACAAATCCCAAAATTATTATAAAGAATATAAGAAAATAAAGTTAATTTGTTTGTGTTTTGCGCGCTATTAAAGAGATAAGCCATACACCGATCATAGTGAAACAAAGTGTTTGACGATGCATGCGACGAAGCGAGCGCGGATCAGATGGAGTAGAGTTTATCATTGACATATTATCCTCTGCACATTCCATGGAAGATGCTGTTTACGTTGTTATCGGTTTCTACTTTCCGATATGGTGAAGTGGGAATAAGATTAGGAAGTCTAGTTCAAAAGCTTAGGTTTTTTTGGCTTGTTAAGATTTAATAAGAACCGAGTTGGACTGTCCATCAAATTTTAGGAAGATTAGTGAAAAGGTTGATAATGAAAGTAAAAAAGGTCGACAGAACGAAGAATAAAACCAGAGCGGCAAGGAGTTCCAATCTGGTTCATCGGGATTTCACTGTACTTACACAAATGATAGTTCTGGATGACTCGGATGACAACCCCAACTCGAGCAAGCCAGAATAACATAAGAAACCTATTGACCAGTGAACTCAGCCAGGACCGCCGTCAAGTCCGTTGTTTTTGATTACTTCGTCACTAAAATGTAACTTGAATATATTGACTGCCAAACTACTAAATCAATCGACTAGTCAGTGGCATTTTGTGGTTAACGATGAAAGAATTTGTGCCAAAAACAATTAATTTGTGCTTTTTGGGTAAGTATATTTTGTTTCGTGTTTTGTCAAAGAGAAGTTTTTGACGGGATATGGCGTACCTTAGTCTTTTCTCACACTGCAGCCATGTTGACTGAAACAATACGTTTTTGCCCAGCAAGCCCCATACATTCATACCTTTCAGAACGAGTTTAGCCGGGCAAAAACAAAGGTTTTTATTTTCATGGAAATAAATATGGCTGCTGCATGTGTGAGAAAGGCCTATTACCCTGTTACTTTGTTCATATCAATGAACGTAACCACAAACTCATCCCCACGAACATTAGAGGGCGTCACTTGATTTTCTTCGATGATATATTATTTTTTTCATTTCGTCTCGAAACGTTTTCGACACGGAGTAATCATGGTTTTCGCCTTTGTTTTTCAGTGTGCTCCCCTATCCACCTTTGTCGTATTATAATAATTTTTAACTTTTTTAAAGTGTTTTTGTGCAATAGCAGTTACACTATCATTACCACTATGAATGCCCGTAATCTCTACCAGTGGTCTTCTGATTGTCTGTGAAGCATATTGAAAACAAACATGGTACAGCAGCCGTAGAAGTTCTATTTTAAAACCCTGTTTCAGCAATATCCGGTCGAGGTCATCACAGTCCACCTTTAGTTCGAGTAAACGATAATACTAAGTTGATAATATGAAGGCAGGTGATCTCTTTAGAAGCGCTATGGGCGTGGAACTGCTTAATGTACAACTGCCTTGAGGTTCCTGACTAGCTAATGTCTTCTTATTATCCTGCAATTTCAACAGTCAACAACGGTCAGAAATATTACAAACGGATGGTTCTATGATAAACTAGCATTTTATCTGGTAAACTTAGAGAATCCCAGTCTTTAAATCATTTTGTTTTGCTCAAAATATTCCTCCTAGCGCGGAAACACGCGTTAAAGTTCGTAATATTACCATTTTGCAGCAGCGAGAGTATTGAAATTCTAAACTTTTTTTTTCGATGGTTGTCGCTGTCCCGCCTACCCCTCAAGAGCACTTTTCTTGTTTTGATATTTATTATATAATGTCTATTGTCTTATTACGATCATCATTATTATTCCATTAGCAATCAATCTAGTGTTTATAGACTGTATATGGCGGTCACTCAGTCCCTTTTGCTCTGGCTGTCTGTATTATTTTTGTAATTCCAACGTAACCTTAGCTTACCTAACGTTACCTTATTGAGTTTCATAAATGATTTCTTTCAAGCTAACCATGCAGGCTTACGACTTCCTTGCATTTTGACTCAGAAATACTGCTCTACTGAAGTAAAAACTGCGCTCTGCGGTCTATTTGGAGTGATCTTAACGAACGAGCGAAAAACATGTATTATATTATAACCACTTTGACTTTGAACATGAATGAATATAAAAATAGAGTCACCAGAGTTGTCATGTAATCAACATTTGATATATCAACGGTCAATGAAGTTATCTTGATTAAAGATATCATTCATTGAAAATAACCTATAAAAAGTACTACATATGTATATATAACAACATAGATATCGGCTGGGGCATAGAATCCCACGATTTTCTCCTGAGAGCAAAGTCCTGTTTGATTTTCCAGAGTTAGTTTGAAAAACTGAATCTCAGTCTATTGATAAAGTAAAGTATGGAAGTCCTTCAATTTTATGGGCATACTTGCTGATTACATTAACAGTAGAGAAACAGTACTAACAGTTGGAATGAGTGAGCCATACTGCAAGTTCGCGTTGAAGATTTTCCAGGGTATATAGCAGTTTACAGTTTATACTATTATTCGTCCGATGAGAAAATCCCATTTTTGCGACCCATTCTCATTTTTCAGTATCCCATTTAAAAACTAGCATGAGTTTTTGCTTTTGCCTTCTCTTCCTTTCATTTTCTTTCCTTTCCTCTTTCCTCTTTCCTCTTCCCTCTTTCCTCTTTTTTTTTTTTTTTTTTACTACTTACCAAAGGTACTCCTCAATTTCTTAAATTTACTTGATATATTAATTCTTCTTTATGGCTTTCTCAGTGTTGTCTCTCTAAGAATGGCAGGCGGTCCATCAACTCAGTGAGTTCCGCCCAATCCCTCTTTAGTTATCAAACACTGTCATGTGTGATAGGGCCAGATAAAACACTAATTCGTTAAGCCTGCCCTATTAGTGTGCGATTTAGCTCTAATCCTTCTATGGTTAGTCTTGCCCTGTCCCTTTTAATAGGCTTACCTTGGCGGAAATCCAACTTAAAAAGGATTGAAAATGAACGTATAGGAGAGAGATGGTTAATCGGACTTGTGCTATAAGTCGCTAAAGATCGTTAAAAATGTTCCGGTCTCTGGGATCGGTTAGTGGAACCTCAGCTGCCGTATTGACGAGAATCTTTATTTGCTTGCAGATGAAACAAAAGAATTATTTTTAAATATTTGACCCGCCATTATACCAACCCAAACCGTGTTAGGGATCATGATAAACATGTTTATGAAAACGCAGCATTGAAATTGATAAGTAATTAAGCTTATTTAGTTTATTGAGGCTTTGGTATATTGTTCTTATGTCGATTGTCATAATGAAAATTTTGAGTAATTTTTTATTTGGTTTGTTCTTACGTTTATTTGAATTATTTTTGGTAGTAATTTTCGTTGGCAGTGATTTAATACCTTGCTGGTGAACATAACTGTTTTCAGTGATTTTCCTGACAAAGGTTGTCACATGATAGCGCATTGTGGTTTGGATCTCAGATAGAGTTTGTAGCGATAAGCCATAAGTCTTTCTTACGTATTAAATAAACGTGAATCAATTAGCAGACCAACCAGATGGTGCGACTACACGATGATTACTTTGTCTTAATGGAAAATTGAACATTGTATTCCAAGTACCCGTGTTCTTTGATTTTGTTTGAATAACATTTTGCATTTCGAACCTTTCTGTAGATCCGTCAGCTGGGGGGGGGGTGAGGTGGGGGCGTGAGGTGGGGGGGGTAAGGGAAATAGTATTGTTCGCATTGCAGCTACTCATGTGTCGGGGGGAGGAAAGGGGGTCAGTTTTTGAAGCTTAAAAATATTTATTTCAGACATTGTAACTCAAAGTTAAAGCTGAATGACCTTGTATTTAACTTCTTCTGTTTTAGTCTCGACTGTTATTCTCAATTCCGCTGCTCAGCCCCGCTCCTTTTATTCCACACTCTCCCCCCTCTTCTAGATCTAATTCATTAGCCAGTGAAGTTTGTTGAATGAATACTCGATATTGTATCGGCGATCACTCCAGCTGACAGATACATTGTCAAAAATATGAAAATAAAAATAGTTCATCAATCTTAGTGAGTGTAAGCTGGGTTCTTTGCGGGGGGAGCTTTGGAAGCATTTCAACTAAATTAACCATCAATTTGATTCGATAATTTCTCATTTTGACGTGAGAAATTTATTGGCAAAACGGTTTCAAGAGTGAATCAATCACAGTCCGCTCAGAAGCGTATTGTTGAGATGATGCTTAGATTGTAGTATCAATTTACTTAGAAGCTTACTGGTCATGGTGTATTGAATATACTGACACGTATTTTTATTGTAAATGATTAATTAGTTGATTTTCGCTACTCGTTAATCATGTTTATAGAGTTAACGTTTTGAAACGGCGCCTCGTTGGCTGACACGGTCTGTGATCACCTTTCATCGAGTGATATTTTATAAATGATGTACTTTTTAAAATAATGCATTGAAAATGCAAATTCGATTTGTCCAGAAAACTCTGGACTTGTGCTGACTAAGTACAATACTTGTCCTTTTTATTTTATTTATTCATTCGTTTTTTTTTTTTTTTTTTTTTTTTTTTTTTTTTTTTTTTTTGTTTTTTTTTTTTTTTTTTTTTTTTTTTTTTTTTTT
>JAAAQI020138194.1:0-12448 GCA_011800005.2 Stichodactyla mertensii
CGAGATGAATTCATTTTTTAGCAGCTTATTATGAAATATCTCTTAACAATTGGGAAAAATATCTATAAGAATTATCCGAGCATTGCATCAATTCAGTCAAGTAGATAAAAAATAAATTGGGAGCTCCGCTATTAGGTAGTACCTAATTTGTATATTATTATTATTATAATGATGTAAAAAAACAATGGATTCATTCACCGACACCTTTCGTGCGGGAGGTCGTGGGTTCAAGCCCCGGCCGGACCAACACTCAGGGTCTTAAAATAACTGAGAAGGTGCTAACTACATCTGCAAATGGTTATCCAAAAGACCTTCAGGTCTTCAGGTCTTCTCGGATAAGGACTTTAAACCGTAGGCCCTGTCTCCCATCCCTTCTCTAACCTGTAATGGGGGACATTAAAGAACCTGTTGAGCTGTTCGTAAGAGTAGGGGATGTCTCAATTACTAATTATTCACTCATGATTGTAAGCTGCGCGGCTGCCTATGACGCCTTAAAATGCAGTCTGTAAAAATTCACTTTAATCATTGTAAAGCGCCTTTGATTATATCCACATAGAAAAGACGCTATATAAATCATAAATCATATACAGCTCACCTGGGGGTGGTATAAATGCCCCTCCTCCTCCTCCACCACCACCACCGCCGCCGCCACGCTCTCTGTCTTTTTCTCGTTCCTTCTCCTTCTCACTTGGAGGCTCGTCATCATTATCGTCATCATCTCCCTTTGGAATGCCCACAGGAATGTAAGGACCTCCTTCCTTGGGTAGCTTGATGTTTGGAGGCATTTTTGGATCGTCTGGACTTGCAGCTATCTCTGCGTAAGGGTCATGTTTGACGGGTTTCGGTGGATTTGCATCAGACTGCTTTTCTTTCACCTCCTTCACTTTAATCTTCGTGACATTTTCTTGCTTATTTTCACCAAGACTAAACCTTCCGAGCTTTGCAGTTGTGCTGGAATTTAAGGATGGCTTTGAATTGTCGTCGTTTAAAGTGATTTTACTGTTGTTTCCATTATTTACCTTGTTCACACTTCCATCTTCTTCGGTCTTGTTGCTGTTCCTGGCAAGATCTTTGCTGTCCAAACTGCTACTTTTCGTTTTTATTTCAATACCAGAGCTTCCTTGCTCACTAGTTTTATTTTCAACCTTAACATTAGACTCACCGCCATCATTTTGAACTTCGATGTTGGTACTTCCTTCCTCTTTTTTCGTGTCGCCACTAGTTTTAATTTCAACCTTAGAGCTTTCTCCGTTCTCTACTTTTCCTTCTTCACTAGTCTTCACTTCAAAGCTAGAATCTTCTTTGCTTTCTGATTTTGAATCGCTAACAATAGCATTTACGTCTTTAACGACAGCAGTAGAACTATTCTCAGGTTTGTTGTCTGTGGAATTTCCATTGGGTGTGTTCTTATTTTTAAGCATTTTTGATATAAGGACATTACTGCTAAGCCCCCTCAGAAAATCCTCAGCTGGGGATCTCTCGTGGTTCAAATCCGTCATCTTCTTAGCATCTTCAATCAATGCCTCTTTAGCTTGGACTATTTCCTGCTGATCAGCTACATTGTTCGGAGTATGAGGGTGCTTTAGATGGTGGAAGAGTTTGAGAAGATTCTTGTGGATACTCGTTTGTAAGACTTGTATTCTTCCCTTCTGTCTCGCAACGAAAGAATCAAGTGAGTTAGGAATTGACTTCTTAACCTTGTTACTGTCGTTATCGTCCTCGTCAATTTGAATACTCTCCAGAAATTTTTCGGGCTCTTCTGCATCGAGCTTGAAGATTCCAGATTTAGGATTGGGGTTCACATCCTGATGCGCCACAATCTCTTTCTTGATACCAGTCTCATCATCTTCGCAGTCTTCATTTTGAACGTTTTTTTCTTCCACGTTTGATTTCTTCTTCATGAATGTAATTTCATCGATACTGTTTGCATGGTAAACTCTATTCTCGTCAGGATCAGTCAAAGCTTGAGCCTCTAGTCCTGCTTCTTGCGACAGAGAAGTGATGCTTTTTTTACACCCTGAGACACAAACAAATTTACCTTCTATTCATTTTGTGTACACTTAGGCTTGCTTTATTCACAGACCCTGACAGAGTCAACCAAACATACTGAACTAAACTAGACAAATTTATCTTCTATTCATTTTGTGTACACTTATGCTTCCTTTATTCACAGACCCTGACAGAGTCAACCAAACATACTGAACTAAACTAGACTAAATTGTTACCGAACTACTCTGTTTCCATATGAAGATGAGTTAACCCTGGTGGGCTACGGTTCTCTATTCTAATAGGGAGACTGAAAACATAGGGTTAGCCCTAAGGGAGGGTCATCCTACCTTGTGCGGGGCGCAAGTTAAATGTCAAGGGTGGCACAAAACTAGTACCAGTCTTCCCCATGTGGGATTCCTTAACCACTGGAACCAAGCGTTTAAAGCCGGTCTAATAAAAAAGTGTTTTGTTTATGCGAATGAAAGTCCTTAGATAACACGATGGTTGACGTTAGATTCTCCGCAACAGGCCTCAGTGATATTCAATCCAATCGCGATTTAATGAGACCGCAGATCTTTTATATGTGTAAGCAATTTCTCTGCATATTCTTGTTTATTTACAGGAATAGAAGTTTCAAAGAATCGTAGAAATATTAATAGACCGTTAGGTCGCTTCGGCTAAGTAATAGATCAAACACGGAAAAGAGCGTTTCATCCGATATCCAAACACCGAGAAGTGGGTTGTAAAAACGAGTCGCAGCCGAGTTTTTTTAACCGACTTCGAGGTGTTTGGATAGAGGATAAAACACTCTTTCAAGTGTTTGACCTAGTTTCTCAAACCATGAATAATTCCAGGAGAAAATCAAAGCGAAAGTTGGCCAAATTTTATGCTAATTAAGATCACATATCCAAACCACCGACACGGTAGTGATTTACTTTATTTTCTCCTCATTAATTATTCATGAATTTGAGAATAAAGCTTCAACTTTCTGCCTACAACTGTTTTATGTAATAGAAAGCATTATAACTATACACAATGGTTTGGAAGTTTAGAATATTATAGCTGTGCCTTATCTCGTATTGTGTACACAGTGTTTTTACCTTTTGTTGGTGCTCCGAAACTTGTCCCTGAAAAAAAAGAGCAACGCTTGTTATTCGTCTGTTTGTATAATTAGTTCATAAATGTGATTTAGAACTACTCCACACGAGTGTTATTGAAATGATGGCCATATGGGCGTGAAAAAACAAAAAGAGTTCAAGCGTGTGGGAAGAAACAAGCTCTTATCTTGTCGGCTTACCTGTGAAGACGAAAACAACGGTCGCCATTAAACAAACAGCAACAAGATGTTTAGGCCACATGGTGAATGTTTTGATCATGTGTTGGTTACATTTGATCCCTGTATCTCACCACCAGGCGGAATTACCTAAATTGCTAAAGTTTCAATAAAAAGAAAGTCAAGTTAATGAGAGAATTAAATCCATGAGAATAAAGAAATGAATTGAATCAACAGGCCACAATCAACAGGTTCTAACTTTATCAACTACTCAGTTCTAAATGCTACAAATTCTGTAAAACAGCTCTGGAGAATTTGAAAGATTTGTGAATGAGATTCTACCCGTTTTTTATACCTGAAATAATATACGATAAGATGATTCGTGGGTTTGAAGGAGTCGAGATCTTTTGGAAAGAGAATTGTGAGTGATCATTGAAAGGAATTCATTCGTGTATGTGATACTACCTGTCAGGACCTTATCACTTGGTTCCTGACTATCTCTGAGTCAGGTGACACGAGACGTCAAAATCAAAATCTAAATGTCTTGTTTTCCATACTGCGTTTTATTAAGAATTCTATTGATTCGTTCGCAAAATCGAATCTCTTAAAGGCATGATCTTTTGATCGATGCTGTCAGAAATAGCGTCTTTCCCAAGGAACGTTATTTATTAGCCAACGGGTCTTAGTACTACTAAAACTAAGTATGCCAGTAACAAAATTATTTATATTAACAACAAAGATATATAGTATCGAAATATATGTTTACACTACTACATGCCAGGAAATCAATTATGAAGTAGTTTCGCTTCTGCTCGGAATCTTCTGGCCAGAATCAACAGGAGAAAAAAATACAGTTGCATGACCAGCCTAGTACTGAGTTCGTAGCGTTGCCACAAAATAACACCAAGATTCCGCCGTAGAAATTTAGAAATAAACTAGAATTAAACACAAACTCACCTGCGCTTTTCTTTAGTTGGAAAGAGAAAAATCAAAGTCGTACCTTAAAATATTTTAGTCTCGGATCTTAAAATGTAGAAGGACAGGCTCCCAAAAGTTGATTCCTTTAGCACATCTGGCAACTGATGTAAGAATTCATTAAAATCTCAATGAAAGAGATCAGTCATAAACTTAGGAGAGAATCAGTTATTAAAAAAAAAAAAGAAAAAGAAAAAAAAATGCAGTGGATGGCAGATTTATCGAATTTTTTGTGGGCTGTTTCGATATGCTGTTTGCAGATTTCTTATTTTTCTGCCCTGTTTATTTTTTATATATAAGTGTGGTTCGAGCAGCACACAATTATTATTTCAGTTCATAATGTAACTATCTAAGTAGGACACAGGTAGCCCAATCGCAATATAATGTGATCGATATTCTACTTTTGTTTTGTTTTATTTTGTTTGTTTGGTATTGTTTTTTATTTTTTACTTAGTTTTTCTGCTTAACCGTGTTAGTTAGTACACCATCTAAAGAGTGATGAAACGCCCCACAAAAAGCCCTTCTTTTCTTTTCTATTTTTTGTTTCCTTGACAATCTTCATCGATCATCACCCATCATAGTGGAGTATCATCACATCTCTCCTTACCAAGGCGGATAGAGCCTGCAAACGTTTCTTCAACTCAAAGGTTTTTCCGAGGTTAGCCTCTAAGCCTACTAGTATGGTTTATATAGAAAACTAGAATAGGTTGGAGGGGGATATAATTCAATGATCTGTAGTATTAAGAAATCAAAAAATATGAAAGAAAGGAGACAACATCGAAAGAAAACAAGAGGATACCGTTGGCCCCGTGGCCCAATGGATAAGGCATCTGACTACGAATCAGGGGATTCCAGGTTCAAATCCTGGCGGGGTCGAACTTTTTTTCAAATTTAGTCTTTGTCTTTGTAACTCGTAGAATTACATCTATACCATATATTTGACTAAAAGTTAGTCTAAATATTGCTAAGGGCCTGATAATATGAAGCGGGCTGGTCCCGTTTAGCGGGCTCGGCTTACCGGGCTGGTCCTTTTTCCGTACAATCGAAACGAACGAATTTTGTGTGTTTTAAAGAGAATCCGCGGGGTCTCGGCAAACCGAGGCAGCCCAGTCAACCGGGCCAGCCCCCTTTATATAATCAGGCCCTAATTCTACTGCTTGCATCAGCCCGGCCTGGCCCGGCCCGCCTCGTCTCTGCTCTGCTGTCCCAAAATAGAAGATATTGTAATTGAGGCAGAGAGGAGGAGGATAAGAACGAGGAATAATGACATAACAACTACTCAACAAATTAAAAAACATAACTTAAAAATCAGCAACATCTTTATTAACGCTTCACGTATACACCAAATTGAAAAAACGTTGTCGGGTTCAAAAGGTTAAATCATCAAAGGTAAGACCGAGGAGGATTCTGGGTAAATAGTTCGTAAGGCCCATAATATGCATTGAGCATTGCTGTAATTCTCGAAAATTGTTTTCTTCGGGAATTCAAAGAAATGCTCGAGAGTGCAACAATACCCTATGCATATAATAGTAAATATGGGTCTTATTGAGTGCTTACCCATTATCCCTTTCGTTCTTACCTTTGATGATTCAACCTTTTGAACCCGACTACGATTTTTCAATTTGGTGTATACCTAGCATGGCTTTTTTCAAGGTATAGAAAAAGAATATAAGTGGGCGTACAATGACGCATGGGTATTTTGTTTGGTAAATTGTCATTCAAATTGCCAACCAAAAATCTATTAGATCATCCAACAAAGCAATGTGACAAAACCTATTGTCAAAATGGCTGAACATTTACATCACAATTACAATGTTTATAGGCATTGCTTCCACCTATATGATTTTATATAATTGCAACAGTAACTACTACATCGTTATTTATGCCGGCTGTAGCCAGAAACACTAAAATTAATGTGAAAATCCCATGTCCTTTCGTACTATGCATGAGGAACAATGCTATTACTATGGTAACCCATGATGTTCAGGGACGGATCCAGGATGCACCATTTATGATCAGGACTGCAGCATCAAAAGTAAATAATATTAGCTCCATAATTGACTTTTAAGTAGCTCATCTCAGGGGGAAGGGGTGCACCATTTATGATCGGGACTCAAGCACCAAAAGTAAATATTATTAAATCCATAGTTGACTGTAAGTAGCTCATCTCAGGGGGGGAGGAGGTGCACCCCCTGTACCCCTCCCCTGGATCCACCCCTGATGTTACGCATTGCCTTACTGCATGCAGCAAAAGAAAGCTTGGTTGATTTACTCTAAAGAGTAACTTTACATTTTGGCCAACGAGTAAACTACATTATATTGTACTCCACACCTTCAGTTTGGCTATCTAGGAATCCAATTGGAATGAATCGGCACGTTAAAGCTTGCTTTTCGTACTGTTTACACCGATGTGCTCTTAAAATTGTATTTGTGTGTGTTTGTGTGTTTGGAGATTATGAATATTTGTGTACTCTTTGAGGACTTATTTCTTCAGGCGGCCTGCTGATTCGGTCTCGGAGGCTGAATATGCTATCCTCGTCAACAGTAGGCAAAGTTTCATTGTTATTCAAATCTTTTACATATTTTACTTGTGACCTGTTCTGCGCATCTTCGTCGCTATCTTGAAAGTCCCCGTAATTCTCTTGACGAGGCGGCTCTTCTTCGGGTCTGCTTTCAAAATTCCTCGCCATCCCTTCCTCATCTTCGTCCTCGTCATCATCTTCATCATCGTCGTTACCCATACCTTTACCAAGGGTCTGACGCAACAGTTTGTCGTACAGCTCGTCTTGTTGCTCTGCAACCTTTTCCTCTAAATGAGCGGCCGCCTCGACATTCTTTTCCTCTGGACCCTTCGTACGATTAAGTTCCTTCAGAATTTTTTCTGCTGAAGACTTTGGTTCTGACAGCGCTCCAGTTTGAGAAGAATTATTCTCATGATGCCCTATAGAATCTGTCTTAGTAGAGTTCGTTTGCGCACTGGGTGGATTGGATAGGTGTTTGGTTGGTGGTGGAGATGGACTAGTCCTACGTACCTTAGATTCCATTTTATTTTGTTCTTCAATTTGTTTGATGTAATCCTTAAGTGCCGAACTGTCATCTCCGTATTCATTAACGTCTTTCTGTGCGTTGTTATTGTTGTCCTTCAAAAGATTTGCCGTTGAGGTTTTATTCATCATGTCTTTGACCTTTTCAAGGAAATCTTGCTCAGCCTTATAAAGCTGTTCTCTTGCAAAAGCAGCTTTGACCAACTTGCGTGCTGTTTCGAATGCTTTCCTCGAAGCAACCTCTTGCTGCGAGACATATTTTTGGCTTTTCTTCCTTCGCTCTTCAAGAAGCATCTTCAGTTTTGCTAAAAGTTCAGGTGGAACGCCTTTTAATGAAGCAAACTTCATTTCTTTGTTGTCATCGTTTGAAGGGCTTGGGTTTGGCTTCTCGGTTTCTTCGTTCGAATGTGTAGTCTGGTTTGTTGTTGCGATCACTGCCTGATTAGAAGCGTTGGGATCGGAAGAGGACGTCTGTTCCTTCAATCTTTGTATTTCTAGTTCTTTTTCCACTAATGATTGTCTCAACACTTTTTCTTCTTGTTTCAATTTTTCAATGTCTTCCTGCGCAATGCTCTTTGAATTATCTACAAGCTGTTGCTGAGGACTCGAGCTGCTTTTAGTGTTTGATTTTGAGGTTTCATTGACATCATCCTTAGAATATTTAGGCTTCAATCTGTACACAGGAGAAAGATTATACTTTACCCCTGAAATAACAGTGGATTGTTGTCCATCCTCTGGTTGCACATGGATAGGAAGAGCCTGCTTTAGAACATCTTTCTTTTCTGGCAGCTTCAATGTTGGCGTTGGTTTGGGGGCTTTGTCTGTTTCGTTTGTTTGATTTTCTTTTATTAGTTTTTCAACAAACGCCTGCAGAAGAAAAATAGCATTTTTGATATTTTTCTTGGAGTTTCCCTTTTTTCCGTCATCGTGGTTCAATTCGTCGGTCTCACCAGACGCTGTACTCGAGTTGTTGTCTACAACAAAACTATTTTTGTCGATATTACCAGTGCCGTTATTAATAGTGCTACCAATTATGTGCTTCAGAGAAGAAGATGGTCCAGTGACTCTGCTGCTATTTGTCTTAGTATCGCTGTTCGCGCTCTTTTTGTTCTCAAGAAATTTATCTTCTTTAAAAACCAGTTTTGAGTGCCGTGTATCAATTTTTGGTGTCCTAACACTTTGTTCTTTACTCTTTTGCACACTTTTATTCTGGTGTTGAGCCCTCAACCTGGAAGGGAAAATCCTCGCCACAAAGTAATCTTGCTTCACTTGCTTTTTCTCGGAATGTTTTTGTGTTGCTTTTTGTTTGTTGCTATGGTGATTGCTTTCTTCGAGTGTGGCTGGTTTGGTGCTATTTTGGGAACTTTCTTTTGTTGTTATCGTTGTTGCATTTTCACCGAACTCCATTTCCTTCATGGCGTCAGCCAAAAAACTCTTTTTGACGTTTCGATGATGAGATTTATCTGTTGAATAGCAAAATTTAATGTTCATGACAAAATGAGTAAACTGTCGCCCGATGTGGGGCTCGAACCCACGACCCTGGGATTAAGAGTCCCATGCTCTACCGACTGAGCTAACCAGGCAGTCATATATATCGAATTCCTAAAAATTTCGAATTTTTGAGCTGAAAAAATATAGTATTTATCTAGGCAATTAGCCCAAATGTATAACCCTTTCCTAAAGTTACGTAAACCAGATTCTGAGCATTTGATTTGCCTAGAAAAGTCTGCCATTTCAGTGTTTTTGAATACTAGTTTGTTTCTCACTATAACTTTCCATTTTTTTATTGGAGTCAACCCAAAAGGAACTTATCTCCATTTCTTTGAAAGTTTTGATTTCTCGTCAGTACATGTAGTCTTGAGCATGGCATTCAGAACAGTGAAGCAAAAGGAATAGCTCAATGAATTCGAAAAACTACGAACTTTTCTTATCATTACACTCTTATAGTTATTTTGCATTAATAGACCTTTGTCGTTTGGGCGTAATGCTTTCATTTCAGAACTCTTGGGATTATTCATTTCAGTTTCATCCATATTAATACATGTTCTCGAGCGTAACTGTTAAACAAAAAGGAATAACACATGATCTGAAATGGGAAAACAACGAATAAGGTCTATCTGACATTTTATTATACATGAAAAATTTTACTATTTGTGGTTTATAATAAATTGTCAAAGGCCCGGTTAGCTCAGTCGGTAGAGCATGGGACTCTTAATCCCAGCGTCGTGGGTTCGATCCCCGCATTGGGCGATTGAATATATTATTTTGGCAAAAGCCAGCTTTAATAAGTAAAAATATGTATATTCGCCCTTTTTTCTCTCTTTTGTAAAGGATTAGCCTCGTGGTTTATAAGTAATTATTCATGGATGTCTGTGAAATTCTGTGGAATTTAAAAGTATCAGCAATGTTCAAGTTACATTCTTCACATTATCGTTGGTATTTCAGGGGCGGATCCTGAAGGGTGCACCAATAGTATTTGCGAGTGAAAGGTGCACAATAGCAGTCCGGAAAGGGACTTTCATGTTATTTAGGGGGCGTACACCCGTAGTATTTAAAAGTGAAAGGGGCACAATTGGAGTCCGGAAGGGGACTTTCCTGTCTGTAGGAGATTTACACCCTCCAATACCCTTCCCATACATCCATGTATGGACTACATTATTTTCCCTTGAACGTCATTGGGATAGCATGTAGAACAAGGGTTTAGCCGTGAAATGGTCTGGGGACCGGCTACTCTCTCCCCTGATGCCTGCGAGCTAGAACTCTTTGTGGGCGATTCCACTGACCACGGTAGCAGAAAGGCAGAAGGGCACGTAATCGCCCGTAAGGTCTGAGGAGTCTATATACTGCACCTCAGCTCTGCGGATGTCTCGGGGGTACGGTAATACCTCATTTCGGAATTGATTAGGTGTAATTAATGAGGTGATACCTCATTTTTGGAATTAACTTTCATTCAATCGATATGTTCGAATCCGAGGTTCAAGTCTTGCAATGTGCAGATAGATTTTTTCTTCCTTTTTTCACTTTTTGTACTTTTTAAAAGAATTCTTTGAAAGATGCAACTGCTGTATTTTATACGTGTTCGAAATAAATAAGATATGGCCGTCAGTTTTAACAAGAAAGCAAAAGATTTGAACAACAAATCGTTTTTAGCAAAGCGGATATAATATTATATATCAGAAGCGGATTCAGGATTTTTTAGGGGATGCACCATTTATGTTCAAGACTCGAGCACCAATACAAAATAATATTAATTCATAATTGACTGTAAGTAGGTTCATCTCAGGGGGAGGCGGGGTGTATTGTTTGCTCTTAACATAAGGCTAATCCTTTGCAATTGAATCAGTGGGAAAGTATAACAGTGGTTTTAATGGAATGAAAAAAGGGCTATAGACCTAATTCGCTTGGGCGTAATGTTTTCCCAATTCAGACCTCTTGGGAATACGACTCTTTGTTTGAGGTTCATCCATATTAATCATCTTCTCAAGCGTTACCATTAAGCAAAGGAAAAAGTCCCAAAGGAATGACACGTGACCTGTATTGGGAAAACAAATACGCCCAAGCGAATTAGGTCTATTTAGTAACTCAAGATTGTGGAGCCGCTTAATTTTCTGAATTCAATTTCATCCCTCTGTTGAACTCGCTTGACCTCTTAATTTTTAAAGAGCGAATTGATGTCTCAAGTGTTCAAGTCCTTGATAGTCACAATAAACTTTTATTTTACTGATTTACAACCATTCTCAAGAGGATCTAAAGACAAAGGCATTGTAGCCATGTTGGTGGTACAAACAAAAGGACCTAATGAGGAAATCGCTTTTGTTAAATACACCAACATGGCCGAGTGACGTAACGTGCAAACAAGCAATTTCAACATTTTCAAACTAAAATGTCTTGAATTTATCACAACTGAATTCTTAATCTACGTACGTTTTCTTGGTGAAAGACAACAAGCCTGGTGAACAAGCGACATCATCAGAATCCATGTTAATGGTGTCATGGTTGATTTCTAGAATAATGGCCCTCGTCACGTACAAGTTAATTGCCCGTCAAGATAACTAATCTGGAAGGAAATTCAACAATATACAAAACTTAAGCCATAAGCTTTCTAGCACTTAGTATTATCTTAATGTCAAATTTGCTATTTAACCGCCATTAGTTTAACAAGGCGGTTAGATTTAAAACCCAAAGATTAAAATTTATCCCTGAATGAATTTATTGTCGCTCACCCTTTATTTACGAAATCTTTTCAATGTAGCTATTGTCTAACAATATAGGTAAACTATTATGTGGAAATGATTTCACTCTGAAAACAATCTTTTTCGATTAAAATATCTTACCTCCATTTTGTTGTGTCTTCATCAAGTGCCAGGTGTAGTCACGTGGTTCTAGTGATGTAATGTCAACCATGAACATGAAAACTGTGTTCTCTTTGCGGGTAAGTTGACAGGACAGGCAGAAGACACCAGAAGAGGTCGCTATGCTTTGATGGCGTTCGTCTGTAAATCAGTCAATGTCTACGTATCGGTTGTTTAGTTCGTTCGAATTACACCAACAAACTGTCCTCTTAAATAGAAGAAACATGTCTCTTTTTTTTAACTTAAGGTCTAATTACATGAAGCGGGCTGGCCCTGTTGAGCGGGATCGGTTCACTGGGGTGTCCCGTTTTCCATGTAATCGCAACGACCGAATTTCGTGTGTTTTATAGAAAAACTGAGCCAACCCGCTAAACCCAGGGCAGCCCGCTTCATATAATCGGGCCCATACGCTCACGGTCTTATTTTTGGCACACAAGCTTTAGGATTATCTCAGAAACTGATAGAAGTCGAATTGTTGAATTTTCCAAAATTCTTAACCAGTATTCATTTGCTATTTGTTTTTACTTTTCTACTAGAATTCAATTCATAAATATTCCCAATTCCAGTTCCATTTTGCTGAGCGTTAGCTTCAACAGAGTAATGATGCAGTCTATAGCTTTGTTAACACGTTAATGAGTTTCTTTTGACTTGATTTTTCAAAGAATAGTTGTTTCAAAAATCTTAGCAGGTCTGCTATTCCTTACTTTCCGAAATAAATATTGGAATTCTGGATTTTTATTTCAATTGATTAATTTGGGACCATACATCCAGACATCGATTGCTGAAGCGTCGTATGGCAGGGCGAAACCATTTAC
>JAAAQI020138227.1:0-12447 GCA_011800005.2 Stichodactyla mertensii
CATCTTCGTTGATCGAAGTTTCGAATTGTATTTAAGTAATCTTCTGTTTCATAATCTTGCTTTATTGAATTATATAATTTTAATTTTCTTGATTTCTCTAGATCTAATTTCCATACCTTGAAATAATGTTTTTTCATCGTCTCATAATATCCTCGAATAGTGATGTTAGTAATAGGATTTGTCAGTCTGTTTGAGACATCTATGTTGTACGAATCTAACATTAAAAGAAGGTTGGAGTGATAACATGTCTTATGTTGTTCGTGCAATGATTTTGATATAAAAAAAGCTTGTTTTGCGAATGAGGTATCAGGCAAGCTAAATAGATGGTTAAAATATTTAAGTGTCAATTTATCGATGAAAATTTTTAAAGGGAGTCTACCTAATTCAGCCCTACAAGCTATGTTCGATGCTTTACTACTAACTCCTAAATAATATTTACAAAAACGTAAATTCACTTTTTCTGTTTGACTTATAAATATGTACATTACAAGTGACTCCTAGTTGAACAATCCCAGGGGGAATCAGTTGAGTTTGTTAATTGAGATTCGGCAGTTACATTAAATGTATTATGACAAAAATCAAGAATCATGGTAACTCTTTCTTGCACTCACAGGAGAGGTCAAACTGTTGTAACATCTACAGTGTGTCTATGCATTTAAGGTTTCCTAATTATACAGCTGCTATGATTATCAAATACTTTTACAGTACTTACTTCCAGACTATAGCATTTTCACTGGACTTGTATTTGGCTTTGCCCTTCAGACAAACAACTTGTACTCCAGCAGTGGTGGGAGGTGTTGGAATTCTCACCTAACAGATCAAAATGAGATGTTAGGAACAACCTGATGCTGCACTGCTCTTCTATCTTAACATGCATCTTTCTTGTTGCTGCAAGGTGGCTAAAATGTGAAATGTAAAGGGAAAAACCCTAACCAAAACAAAAATCATTTAACGATAAAGTTGAGTGACAAAAAATGACATTTTGACATTTGAAACTTCATTATCAAGTCAAAAAACGGAAAATATCAAAAGGTTCTCTATAAACAATGTAACTAAAAATAGTTACAATGAGTACAATAGAACAATGGTAAGACAAACAAAACCAGTCAGGTAAATGCTCCTCTTTTACTCCATTGAAGGACTAATGGACAAAATGTTAGTATTTACATAGTGTTTAACAATCATTTATGATATCTATTCTATATACTGAAGCAGTCTATACTAGTATAATCACTACATGTGTAGTTGTTAGGTAAATAATTTAGCACACAGAAATAATAACAAATAATAACAATGTTGAAAGAAGTTTTTCAACATGTTGATCAAAGATAAAAATAGAAGCTTTTTCTAATCTTTCTGATACACTCCAATTTCTTAAAATTTAGTGCTTAGGTTTATTGCTTAGGAATGTTGCTCAATAAATGATGAACTATGCATAATGTACAAGCATCACAAGACAAATCTAGAATACAGTACTTCCTGCTGCACCAAGAAAGACCCACTGATCAAAGTTATATCCCCAACAAGCCTTACCTCAATTTTCTGTCCCAAAATAGAAGGCTTGAAGTTGGACTTCAGGACAACTTTTACTTCCATTCTTGATCTACCCACTTCCCTGACTAAAGGTATGACACGGAATGGCAAGCTAATATCCTTGGTTGTACGATACCTGAGTAGTAAGATAATAGAATTTATGTTTACATTTAATATAAAATATTTCAAATGATAAACCAAGGGATTATTAGGGTTGGATCCAGGCTGTAGGTTTTTGCAAGAGACCATAAAGGACAGAGATAGAATTATAATTATAAGAAATTTTCAAGGATCACATTCACGGCAAATGTGATTGGACAGTAGCATATGGCATACAATGATTGCTCAAGGAGACTCGAATGGATGCATGGATGGAAATGTATTACCTGAAGATAGTCTTTTTCCCATTATTAACAGATAAAAAAAGAAATTGCGGTAGAAATCTTTAAGGTACCATGCTAGGACATTTCAGAAGTACAGAGCAAGAATAGCAAATTAAGTATAAATTCTACTGTACAAAATGGTTACTAAATAAATAAAATTAAATGTGACATGTATGACATATTACCTCATGAGCTCAAACTCTCCATCTGGTGGGATAAAGCTGATGCTACGTTCGGTTTCAAATTTGCTAAGCTTCACACACTAACAAAATACAGATAAGAAAAATGTAAAACACTACAAAAAAAAGATAGAGTATCTTACTGTCTAAAATGTAATAATTCAAACTAACCTGATGGAAAGTGCAGTCATCAATTGCTATTCCTGTCTTACTTGTGTTCCTGCCAAAATCATAAATATTATTAATAATTTGCTATAAAAACAAGAAAGAAACTTATCTTTAAGGGAAAAAGCTCAACTTCCATATTTCCTTACTTTTTGGATCCTAAAGTTGTGTCCACAGAAGCCTCCGATGATGAAGACTTTGAGGATTGTTTTTCAACCACAAGTTTGTCATTCATTCCAAACTTGCATTCAGGCATGCCAGACAAGAAGCTCTTCATGACTACACGACCAGACACATGTGCACTAAGAACTTGACCTGCAAGGAGAATAAAAAGGTTCCAACAAATTGGCTTTATAAATGAAGTGAAATCTCTGTCCTTCATTTGTAGTAAATTATAATTATTCAACCTATCTGAACAAGTGTAGAATTTCGAATATCAAAAGACACTTATTACTCTTATTGGCTCTACATGTACTTCACATGGTCTTGGATTTACATATTTAATAAAATAAAGTGAGTTGAGAATTGCATACGCAGAACAAGAAATGTAGTGGTAGTGTGTGTGTGTATTTGAGTAAAAATCAATGCAAAAGAAGTTTTTTCAGCTTACCTTGAGGAGACATAAGTAAATTAACTGACTCCAAAACATCTAAAAACAGTTCGTTCCTTCTGTATTTGATATTCTCTCGTCTCCATCCAATCTGGCCAGTAACTTGGCTTGTTATCTGGGCTTGTTCTTCACGACTCTGGAAGAAAAAAACATGTTTCACCAAGGTAATAAAAGAGTATCATATGTAATACTTCCTCAAAAGTACAATATACAGAACAAGGTCATCTCTACCTGTGTCTTGACTCCTTGTTGGGTGATGAATGTCTTTAGAATGGCTGTATCTGTTTTCTGGGGGTAGCCATAATCTGCAATTTCTAGAAAGACAGCAAAAAAGATTGCAACCAAGAACTATAATTTGATACAAAATTAAACATTAATTATAGGAAATATGATTCAAGTGCATATGAAGGCCAAAGAAGTTAGAAACATTTAGGTTGGATGCTGCCAGCCAAACTCTACTAACATAGTAATATGCATCCAATTTGGTTGTCTCCTCATCATTATTTATTGTAAATTTACCAAGCCTTTGACCTTATCGGCCATCTGCAGTGTAACATTTGGAGTTGACAGTCATTATAATTATCTTCAGTCTGTTTGTATTGACAATGCTTTCTAAATGATACCCTGAAAATGACTGCTTAAGTTGAAAGTGCAGTGAATTTCTAACAAATACTGCTGTTGATGAGACAATCAGAATGGATGTGAATTTAAACACAACCCACAAACACCTATTTAGTATAAACCTGGTTCTGGAAAAGCCAGTGTGGCCACCCAAATAAAAATACTTTGTGAAATAAGAGATTGAGATGAAGCAACTTACCATCTAATAATTCATAGATCAAAACAAAGTTATTCTTGATTCCTTCCTCGGTAACTTTTCCAAAGTATGACATCATGATTTCCACAGTCCTGTACAGGAACTCAAAGACTAATGCAGCATTGACATTCTGTCTGGTGACGGCAGCAATCCATACATTGCCCTGACGGATATGAAAGAAACTAATCCTGGCAATGTTGGTCACAGGGGAACGAATCTGGCCTCTGGCATGGATGACATTAACTCTAAAGGCATCTACTGTGTTACGTCTGGGAAAAAGAGCAGTACATAAAACTTTCAGGCAGTCTTGATTGCTAACTTATGGCCAGTAAAGGCTCAGACACACAATGTAACATTGGCTGTGACATTGCTTACAATGGGGGAATTGCACAATTTCTGCACAATTACACAATCTGTTTAGGGCTTGGTCCATACAAATGCAATAACAAATTCAACCAAACCCCCCTGTCTGGACCTCACACTTTGTCAGCAACCTCTATGAATTTTCATCTGTTGGCTGTAAGGAAATATCACCACTAGCACAATTTGTGGGGCAAGTAGGCATTTCCTTCTGTAATTTTAAGGGAAGGAACACCAGTACATTGCTGGGTAATCTCAGGACCTATAAAGGGGTAATGGCAACATGCAACATGGACTAAAAAAAGGTGACATGCTCCTTACTAAAAGTCGACATCTGACATTGAATTTATAAAAAGGTGACAGCAACATACAAAATGAACACTATAGACAGCAACATCAGACCTGAGATTACCTTTTTGTTCTTATGTTACACACACACACACACAAAAAAAAAACAACAGTGACATTTTCAACTTTTTTATAAGATGACAAAAGTTTTTTAAATTGGCAACAAACTGACATAGATTCCCCTTTATAGGTCCCAATCTCAACAACCGAAGCCCCCCCGACCACCAGCCCTGTCCAAGAACAATTGGATCTTTGATCTTCTGTAGGCAGCATGGGTTATCTCCAAGCATGTATTTCTTTAAATACACGCTCAGAAAGAGAAAGCAGGTCAGTAACTTAATTGTGCTTACAGTAAGCGCATTTACACAAAAATTAATGTACAGAAGTTGAGAGCACATAAGCTTAGAAATGCTTTGTATGATAAAGAAATTTGCAGACTTCTACAACATTGCTAGTGATTGCCAAAAATTATCGTAGAAAAAGCAGGCATACAGCTTTTTTCAGGTTAACTGGAGATCACACTGGTAAATAAGATTTAAGCGATACTTACCCGATATCATCGCGATACACACGAGATATGAGAACCTCTCCCTTGTGATTATATATGAACAATCCCCCAATCATTTTAGCGTCTTATCTCCCACAAAACTAAATTAAAAATGACTAATTAGAAAGAGAAGATGATACTCAAGGACCAATGGAAGTCTTGAGAGGAGAACTGCTGACTTTGAGGTGAATCAGGCGGCTAAATGTGGCAGAATAACAAACTTCTCTTCAAGCTCTCATGTCGCCATTTTCGTTACAGACACCCACATCTCCAATAACTACCAAATAAGGCTTTATTTACCAAATAAGGCGTACAGTATTCTGCTCTGAAAACGAGGTTTATAATTTCCTTCAAAAAATATTTTCTGAAATAAAAAAACTTAGCAAAAGGTTTTTATTCAACTAAATTTTACCATTGCTTCAAATTAAAAAAGGAAATTTTAAAAAGTATTTCAATTTTGTTTTTACAGTTTTTGGGCTCCCTGTGTTTCCCTTTAAGGAAAGTTTTCGGATAAGAAAGCGTTTATGTTAAATTTAATTTTCTTTATTGAGCTATATAGACTGGGCTTTTTGAAAAATCTTTCTTTTCTTTTCTTTTTATTTATTTATTTAATCTTTCCTAACTCGTAGTAATCATCTTGGGCTCCCTGTGTTACCACTCAAGCGAGGCTTTCATTTTCGGCGCCATGATTTGCAAGTTGAACATCAACAACAAACTCAATGGCCGAAGAAGAAGAGGAATCCTGGCAAGAATTCTTTGATAATAACCGCCTTATCCTTCCACACACATCCAGGAGAACCTCCGATGGCCAAAAACAAGCCATCAAAGGTTTTTGTCTGACTATAAAAGGTGTTGAAGGAGTCCGTCTGCCACAGTCTCTGACAAACGTAAGATCAAACAGTAGGATTTTCTTGTTGATATTTTATTAAATCCGTCTTTTCGTTGAATCCGCTATTCCTTTCACGGTCTGTGATAGCTATCTCTAATACTGTGTATATTTTGCAGCAATTATGATTCATTAAGAGCCATAGATTTTTATAGTGTAGCGTGACCATATTTTATCTTTGTGTTTTTTGAAACTATTGGCAACAAATTATGCATAAATTTTAGCATGTTTTCTAATTATTTTAAATTAAAAAAATAAAATACGTGGGAGGACTAAAAGATGTAAAATTGTTGTATGATGCCGTTAAAAATGGCACAAGATTTACTTGCATCGTAAAAAATAAGCTTACCTATTTAATTTGTTTACATAATAATTTATACAAACTAATCATTTTTGAAGAAGGTTAATGGGTCGGTAAATGGTAAATTTAAATCTAAAATAAATCTATGTTCAATTCATTGCTTGAGATTCCCTTTGATTAGGATTTTAAAACTTTTGCTATTACATCTTTACTAAGGGAGCTCCCTCTTATAGCTTGTGGGGGGAGCTAGAGGTTGGCAAAATTGAGGGGGTTATGTTATCTTGAGAAGTCTTGCAGGTGCAGGGACTGAAAGTATGACTGAAGTCTTATGGAGATTGTAGGGGAGTAATGAAATTTTTACTCTCCACAGAAGGGTGTTATGAAATGCTTAGTAGATAAGGCCCAAAATGTTGACAACCCCTCCACTCCATAATAAATAAATGCCATCTAATACTAACTATTTATTATTGTTTGTAAACCATATAATTATCAATCATGTTTATTTTGCTGGTGACATCACATTTCTTTTTTATTCTTAATTTTTGGGAATGGGATAATGGGATGAACCAGCAGTCAAGTCAGTCCTAATGATTCCTCTGAGTTGGTGGAACCTGTCATTCAAGACATGTCACTCATCTACTATAGCATTCAGGAGGGATCCAGGATTTTTTCTAGGGGAGAATGCCCCTGTGAATTGGGTACTATAACAGTCCAATGGACACTTTCCTGTCTTTAGGGGGTGTATACCTATAGTATTTATGAGCAAAAGGGGCATAATAGTAGTGAGGAAGGGGATTTTCCAGTCTTTGTGGGGGCTGGGAGATTGTACACCCCAATATCCTCACTTTAAATCCACCACTGGAATCTCTTATTTTTTCACAGGAAATTACACCAAAAGATGCTGAATTCCAACTAAGAATTACTTTCTTTGACACTGCAAACAAGTATTTCTATGGAAGCACTTGGCTTGGTCCAGTTCTAAGTCCTTTGAATTTTGAGAATGGTAGATTCAGTATAGAAAGTGAAGAGGTAAGTTATCGATAAAAGAGATAACAGGGATTATGATTTTCAAGTAATAGCAAAAAATGGGTGGATTAAAGATAATGCTATTCAGTGACATATATTGTTTTCTTTTAGCCTTTGTATTTCTACTCTTCACTTAATGACTACACTTGTGTTGCAGCTATTGAAATTGTAGTCTTTGGTAAGTTTGATTCCTCTTTACAAGAATATGGGTGGCTTACACTGTTACTGTTAACAATCATATGGTAACTGGAGTGTGTTAACAGTGGTGGGTCGGGTCACTAGTTTCATCATCAGGGATTACACATGTCTATAAGTTGAGTTTGATGTGTTAATGCTATTTACTGTGCTATGAGGATTGTTCTCCTGTTTCTCTGGGTTTTTTTTGTCTGTCAAATTTTAAACTGAGTTTGAATGTATAATGGTGCAAGGTGAGTAGAGTGGAGGTTTGTATGTTAGCTGTATTTCATCAATCTTTTCTTGTTTTAACAAATACTAGGTAAAAACAACCAAGGCTACAGCCTAGGATGGACATTTCTCAGAATTTTTGATAGAATAAATGAACTCAGAGATATTTCTACTCCTCCACTCATTCAAAGGTAAACTACTCTTAAATTAAGATATTTTTAAAATGTGATGGCCTAATCAAAGAAATCTATCAGCCAGACTTCCAATTGAAAATGTTTTAAAACTAGTTGCTCTATACTCTTTGGTTACAGGCATCCAGTGTACCATGGTTCTTTGGGAGTATTTCACTATCTTCCACCTCAAGATGCTCTTGAAGGTATCACAGGTTTCATTGTATACTAACCAGACATCTTTTAGATGGTAGACTGTTTTTGAACTGGAATTATAATCACTAAGATTATTAAAGAAACATGATTGACATGTGTTGCTGATTTGCCACCTATATGGCTGGTATACATATGAGGGCTTAAAATGATAAGTAATCTGACACTGTTAGATTAGAATTATTGGTACTTCTCTGGCCAAACAGTGGACTGCATTATTTCTGATCAGACAAATAGTTTGACTCGTACAGTATGTTAGTGTCTGACATGTGCTTATATGGCTGGTGTGGTTGTGGGCTACATACCTGAACACACCATCAAGCAATATATGTGAATGAGAACACACAATATTCATAATAAATTGTAGTCTTTAATTGAGTTGCTATCATTTGTCCTGTAGGTTACCTTGAAAATCAGAAAATAGATGGCTGCTTTATTGGTTATTCTCTACAAACCCATCCTGGTCTGGAAAAAGTTTTTCATCTTTTTCCAGAAAATGTGCTTCTTGGAGGAGATGACATTGTTCCTGGAATATCTGAATCAAAGAAGGATGGTATGTAGAGCATATAGTAAAGGCAAGGCAGGTTCATTCAGGAGGGGAAAATGTCCACGTTACGTGTATGAAAATGTACATGTACAGCTGCATCACGTTGCACTTCTGACTGATAATATGTACAATTCTTGAGATTTTTTTAGTGAACCTATTTAAAATTTCAGTCACTTGTGGTAAAAGTGGCTGCATGCTTTCATAAAATATACACAGGGCTAAAAATAAATGGCCAGTAATCTGACAATGTTGGACCAGAATTGGCACTTTTCCAGCCAGACAGTGGACTACATGTACAGTTTGTCTGACCAAAGATGAATATTCCTATTTTGGCACTTACACTAGCTATGTCTGGTGTCTGGTCACATTTTTAACCCCAGATACACTTTTTACAAACTAGTATCTAATATAATTTTTTAATTCTCAATTAAATTTCATAGAATCTGAAGTCATTGATATATTGAGAAATCCTAGACTACTCAAGACATATCCATGCTTTATCAACAAGGTAAAAATTAAACACAATTACATCTTCCTGTAGCAAATTAAACAATATTTATTGTATTGTCAATATTTAATGTTACTGTAAATTATTAGAACTTTCAATAATCATGCCATTATTTTTAGCTGAGCATTTATTTTGAACCATCAATTGAAGACTTTGAAGAAAAAATGTTGGATAAACTTAATCTTGACAGACTACATAAGGTATTTAATGTTGCAATCCACTGTCATTCTATTCCCTGCTGCTTGTCCACTGTTAAGTTTTAAATTATATTTGATAACTTATTGCCATTTCATTTAGTTGTTATACCCATCCTATTTATCCATTTCCCATTCAGATTATACCCATCCTATTCATTCTTTTACCCATTTTTAAAACTTCATGCAAATTTAATCCATATCTATATATTACCAGTGAATAACTAGATTTAACTTATGACCTGTAAGGACTGGCACGTGCACTTCTAATGAAAACCACTGGTAAAAATCACACAATTGAGCAGAGATGGATTTTCTGAGGTGGTCCAGAAAAACCCACATCCTGACCCAGATCTGCTTGTGCATGCTTGAATTGCAAGCCAAGTTGTTTATATATGTCTAAGATGAGACATGAAAAGGCCAGAAAAAGGGTCATATGATAAAATGCTTATTGAATGAGTTAGGTTGGGCTGGACAGGAAAATATTTGGCTCTCAGTCAAGTAGCATTGCTGTGCTTGGTCTGTACGGCTTGACCTTGAGGCAAATATTTACCCATCCGGCCCTCCCACTCAGTCAGTAAGTACATAGTCATTAATAGCAATATGACCTTTATTCTTAGAGTAATATCACACCTGATGACGGGCTAAGAGTTTCTATAGTAGAAAGAAGATTAAGGGTGAGTATTGAATTTTATTTAATTTATGGTTTATTGTAGTTTTAAATAGATTTTGGCAAAAGTCCAGTTTAATGCCCAGCATTTTCTGGTGTTCTCATACAGGTTGGTGTTCATAACGGTTGGTCATATGTTAGTGATCCACATGTAGTTTACTTAGAACCTGAATATGAAGGTGGTGGCAGCAAATCAGGTAGACGATCACCTTCACCAGCATCACAAGGATCTCTTAAGAGTGCAGGTTAGTCCAAAGGCCTCTTCAGACAAGGAGGTAATGCCTACTAAATGTTATTTCTGGGGTATGCACATAACCTGTGCTTTACCTTTCACTACAAATGACATTCAAAAAGTTTCCAAAACTTGTGAAGAAGTTTGGGTTTTTGGTCACATGCATCTCAAGCAGACCACAAGTCTTTGGAAGTCTGTCTGTGTGTGTGTGTGTGTGTTATATGAAACTCCAGTTGAAACTCGCAATCATGAGTATTTATTAATTATGTTTATATAAATCTGAATTTACTGTTTTCTAGCATCCAAGATAGTCGCCCTTGTGCTAAGAAGTAGACTAGAGTTAGTGGAGCTCGTTCAGCATAATTTGTTTGCAGTTGTCTTTGAAGTAGAGTATGTTATCTCTGAGCCATTTGCTCAACCACTGATTGAAACCAAGAAGAAAAAGGTATAAGCTTTATGATGTGTTTATTGTTCTCTCCCTAGCTTGCTGCAATTGTTTTTCTCTAGGTTCTCTGAACAAGTGTTGTGTTGTAAATATGTCAATGCAGCTGTGGTTGTGTGTGTGTGTAGAAAATCTCAAGGAAAACTAGTTTTTTAGATGAAATTAAATGAAATGTTTAACATTTATAATACACAAATTCTATGTAAATATAATCAAATGCACAGGACTGCCATTAACATGATCATCTAAGCTACCAGGGTCTAACCATTCATGGATATTATTACAAAGGCAGAACTTTCTCCTCAGTTATTGTAAGACCCTGATTGTTGGTTCAGCCAGGGCTTGAATCCATGACCTCCTGCACAATAGACTGATGCTCTTCCAACTGAGCTAATGGTGGTAAATTAGCTATGACTAAGTAAACTAGTTCTTTAATTCTGTTATTCTGTTACTGTTTCAGCCATCTCTCTCAGGTAGTCTGATGAGGTCTAGTAAACAGACAGTTATTGTCAAATTTGCTATCTGGACACCTTTCGAGGAAGGACCACTTGAAGAGAAAGAAATTGCTTTAGATTTAGAAGATGGATCTAAATTCTATCCTGGAATGAAAATGGCTTACAAAGCTGACCAGAATCCACAGAATAAGGTTGGGGAATTAAAATTTTAAGGGATTATGAGCTAAAGTTATGATAATTATATAATTATATGATGACTAAATGAATTTAGTCAAAGTTAAAACTTGAGGCATCGCTGCAGCTGATATAATTCATGGCAGATCCTAGCTATGGCTGCCTTTGTGCTGCTTGTTTCTGCTGCTTATTGCTAGGTACATGTATTTGCCTACTCTGTGCTGGATTCCCTGTGCCTTTCGTGGTCCACTGGTCAGCATTTATCCAGAATCTGTGGGGTGCCCCTTCTCTCTAAGGGCTGTCATTGCCCTCATGCTTTGCTGCAGCTTTTCCTTGAAGTATTTGCTTATACTTAACTGTGTCTATAATAGTTTTGATTGTTTAAAATCACTCTGGCTGCAAATGACAGTACTATTGGTTGTGTGGGATGTTGGTTGCTGCTTATTCATTCATTTATTTATTTATTTATTTATTCCTCCTAGAAGCCTGGTAAGATAAAATTCATGTTCACTCAGCAAAAGAGAAGAGGTAGCAGCATGCGTTCTAGTATTCATGGTCCTCAGACATTGGCTACACCACAAATCAAGGTGTACAGCCATGGAACAGGACAGGCATCTACACCTTACAGCTCACTTGGTGATATTCCTGGAAATATTGATCCTTATGCAAATCTAAGTCCTGGAATTGCTGGACGACCACCTTTGCCTGACATGAAAAGGTAGTGAATTGTTCAGAAGATACATCTCAATCCATTCATATTCATGCTTCCATCTATCCATCCAATTACCCACCTGCCAATGTATCCATCAAACCACTTACCTACCCATTTACCTATCCATGAACTCATCCATGAACCTACCTATCTATCCATTCAACCACCCATCCAGCTATATCCATTCATTCATTCCATCCATCTACCCACCTACCCATCTAGCCATCCATTCATTCCATCTATTTATCTATCCACCTATCTATTCATTCCATCCACCCACCCATCCTTTCATCCACCTATCCATTTTATTTATCAAGCCACCCATCCATCCATATCCATCCATATCCAGCAATCCATTTCATTCATTCATCTATCACCCCACCCTACCATCCTTTCATTCATCCACCCATCCTTGCATTCATCCACCTAATCATTAATCCATTAATTCGGATCCATTAATGTGAATGACAACACTAAGCTGGTTTCCCGCCAATTCAACTCCAGTAACCATAACATTAGTCACATGATTGTCTTTGGTGTCTGCTTAATTACTGGCTCTAATTGTGATCG
>JAAAQI020138238.1:0-27917 GCA_011800005.2 Stichodactyla mertensii
TGACGTGGATCACACTTGACCATCTGATTGGCTGGCTCAAAGCAGGCATTGGTGATCTCAGCTACGCTCAGTTGTTCATGGTAGGCCTTCTCTGCAGAGATGACTGGTGCATAGGTGGCTAATGGGAAATGGATACGTGGGTAGGGCACCAAGTTGGTCTGGAACTCAGTCAAGTCAACATTCAGAGCACCATCAAATCTCAGGGAAGCTGTAATAGAAGACACAATCTGTCCAATCAGACGGTTCAAGTTGGTGTAGGTAGGTCTTTCGATGTCCAAGTTGCGACGACAGATGTCATAGATGGCTTCATTATCTACCATGAATGCACAGTCTGAGTGTTCCAGAGTGGTGTGGGTGGTCAGAATAGAGTTGTAGGGCTCAACCACAGCTGTGGAGATCTGAGGAGCTGGGTAAATAGCAAACTCGAGCTTCGACTTCTTGCCATAGTCAACAGACAGACGCTCCATAAGCAGAGAGGAGAAACCAGATCCAGTACCACCACCGAATGAATGGAAAATCAGGAAACCTTGGAGGCCAGTGCACTGATCAGCCTGGAATTTCAAAGTAAAGAAATGAGTTTCCATGAAAATGAGAAAATCCACGAGTTAATAGTTCACATACCAGTTTGCGAATTCTATCTAGCACAAGGTCTACGATCTCTTTGCCAATGGTGTAGTGACCACGAGCATAGTTGTTAGCTGCGTCCTCTTTTCCGGTGATCAGCTGCTCAGGGTGAAAGAGTTGACGGTAGGTTCCAGTTCTTACCTCATCTAAAGAAAAATGGAAAAATATTTTAGTCACAATTTATACGTCGTTTTTCGAAAAAAATAATAAGCTTAAGGTATCCGAGTTTTTGATTTTTTCAAAATTTCAGAAATGACGGCTTTTTGAACAGTAAAGTTTCAGATAAAACAACAACAAAAAACAAACATTAAACGAACAAACAAACATTATAACAATCAAAAACACAAACAAAAACCGAGGTTTTACCTAAAACTTAATCTAAAACTACTTAAAATTAATTCATACAGATATTTTTATGGACTGATCAATAAACCAAAAAGGCCGAAAGCAAGCAAAACCGACGACAACGATTGCAAACATAAGCAAGTTAAAATAAAAAATACCTATAAACAAACCGGTGAATTGTCATTCTTACCGACTACAGTAGGTTCCAAGTCAACGAAGACAGCTCTTGGAACGTGTTTTCCAGCTCCTGTCTCGCTGAAGAAAGTGTTAAACGAGTCGTCACCACCGCCGATCGTCTTGTCGCTGGGCATCTGGCCGTCGGGCTGGATACCGTGTTCAAGACAGTACAACTCCCAACAAGCGTTTCCAATCTGGACACCGGCTTGACCAACGTGGACTGAGATACATTCACGCTGAAAAACAAAATGAATAAGTTCAGCAGGAGCTAAACGATAACTTTTTTGGAAAATCAACTCTGTGTTCAAATCTTGACAGTTGGTGAGTTGCCGTTGCTTTCTAGGTAAGTCGAAAAAACTTGGAAAACGTGATAAAATTAACAGATTAACAACAAAGTTGAATGGCAAAAGTTAATTAACCCACTTACCATCTTGATTTACTTTATAATTATCTTAAAAGTCAATTTAAAATGTTTTGTTGAATAGTTTGTTGTCACAACTGAAGTAACGTCTGCAGCTTGTGAAAACTTGAAAAAATGGTGGTTCAGGTCGCCTTGACAACCATTATGACGTGATTTGACGCGATAACAGAAACAAACAAACAATAATGACGTACGCAAGTCCAACCGGAAAAACCTGTTGGAGGTGACGATAGTTTCCCGCCATTTATGTCCTTGGTTTCCCATCATTCCCTGGGAGTATAATGTTAATGAATGAAAAAGAGGAAATACAACTGTGCAATTGGGATGAAAAACAAGAAAAGTTTTTCACAGGGTATATCAAAAACACATACATACAAAAATTGAAAGCTAAATTAGGACTACATTTCCTTTATTTATGAAGATGGATATAAGATTGACATTATACTCTAAGAGAAGCAAAAACTTTCAGGTTTCCATGGGTGTGTCTTCACAGTCAACATGGTTGTTTCCATTCATGTGTGAAGAAACAGAAGACACCATCTTCAATGGCTGGCAGGTCTGGGTACGCAGATTAACCAATACACATGTTTTACTGGATGAGAACTCAGGAACCATCACAAGAAGAACTTTCTGGTTGTTTTCTCCTAGAATCCAAAGACACTCCTTTATACATTTTGGTTTTATTAGAGGGCTGGCAACTCTTCCCCCTTCCCTCATCTTTTCAGTAGCCTGGGAGAGCCATGTAAGCCGGTTGAGTGTGTATATCATGGTTGGAGTTCAGTCAGGTTATTCATCAACTGGCTTCTTTAGAACTTATACGTTTATTATCTGAGAATTTGATTGAAGAACAGGTAATAGAACTCCCCTTCAAAGGACTGGCAACAAATCCAATTCCTTCTCTCCTCTTCTTACTACTAAATAACCTTACCTTTCAAGACTTTGCTTTGGAACTTGGTTTGGTTTCCAACAAAGTAGATGTGAGGGCACTTTTCCAATATAAATGGATCTTGATCATAGTAAGGATAGCACCCTTGGTAAAGCAAAAGTTAGTCATTATTCCTTGTTCTATCTAAATCAACAGTTCTAACAATATTCACAGTAACACAAAGACTACATCATTGTTTACCATAACTGTTGATTCCAGTGTACCAAATCCACTTAGGATTTGGTCCGCTGGAATGATTTGTTTGTGTCATTGTGTATTTGTTTTCCCATTTTAGGCCACATGTCATTCCCTTGGGTATTATTTCTTTGTTTCTCAGTAGCAGTTGAGAAGATATGTTAATATGGACAAGCTTCAAACAAAGAATCATATTCTCAAGGGAATGGCACATGATCTGAAATGAGAAAATATTACACCCAAGTGGATTTGGTCGACTTCAAAAAAATCTTAATTTTATTCATCACAGATTGGAAAATCCCATTATGTCATATATTTCTTTCGTTTAATTTCCATTTTCATTTACCTAAGGTATCTGGTGCTGTAGGAGCAATATGGCCACTGATCATGTTTTTCTCTAGGATCTCCATGCTGTCCTCAAGAGTTGTCATTCGATAGATGTCATTCACATTTTGGCCTGATGTTCCAAGCACCCTGAAAAAAATCATTCTAATGTCATAACTATTTTCAAGTATTTGGTTCATTATTTAGAATTTTCACAGTTACATCAAAGCTCAAAATAGTTACATCAGAGGCTCACAAGGATCTTAAAGGGAATGAAAGTCTGGGGGGGAAGAGGAGTAAGACCCTGTCCCCTCCTCTTTTCAGCTCCTCCCCAGGGACCATGGAGAGGGTAGGGTTGGGAAGGCTTTTGCCCCCCACTTTTTTATAAATTGACATTGATTGCTTTGTGATCCCTGTCAAAACTTAGCCCCCTCACTTTGAAAGGTGCCCTGTGGTCATTGCTCCCCTGCCCTTCTGGACCAATACACAGGCTAATCGTCTAATAAAGTTTATCTTGATAACAGGATCATGATTTTAAGCAACTGAAAAATATAACCTCACCTCACTCCTCCAATGCAAGCCTCATATGGGTTGGTTACACCTTGCAAAGTTGGATAGACCACTGCTTTGGGGAACATACAAGGGTGAAGAGATTGTTGTGGTAAGTTATGGTTTGTAGGGTCAAACTCTCCAGGCATAATGTCTACAGGAACACATTCCTAGGACACATAAATACAACATTTCAATTCATAAATTTCATAATTCAAACTATGCTTTCCTTTTAAGTTGTATAATACTAACCACAAGCTGACAAAGAAAGTCATCAAGTTCTTTCACAGCTTCTACCGTACCAGCAACCACATTTCTTGTCAAGTACTTTGCCTGTGTTGGAAGAGATCAATTCCTACTGATGATTTCTTATAAAGCCATTGTTATCTACAACGCTTTCATGCATCAAAATATACCTGGTATAAAGTATTTTGCACTTCCACAAAACATCCATCCCTCCACAAAGAGAGGTGTAAATTAAAATTCCGAATGGATGGGAAGGGTCTGCATGAGGTCAACAATGACATATTTTCTTTATGGAACGTCCTTGGAGTGTGAAGTTCTGTGACATCTTTTCCCCTCAGTCTCTTGAGGATAAGGGTGAGTATGGAAATTTTCCCACATTTTGAAATACCTTTGTTTCACTTTCTTTGTCTTGTGTTGATTTACTCAATGAATTTCCTGCCAGAATCACTCGAACAATTTTACAACAAGATTCTTGATCCTAAAGACAGGAAGATTAGAAAAAATCAAGTTAAATATCTATTGTAAATACAGTTTTCAAGGGAAGTTTCTTGTTGCAGTACCTGAATACTGCCAAGCTCTCCAGTAATCAAGTCTGTGAGCATCTGAAGACTCAGCATGTCTTGGTGCTTGCCACCAAACCCAAGACCTGATATTAAAACCAAATATCTGAAATAAAGGAAAACAAAAATGTAATATATAAAATAGCTTGGGTGTAATGTTTTCCCGTTTCAGACCACATGACATCATTCCCTTGAGAATAAGACCCTTTGTTTAAGGCTCATCCATATTACTGTGTCTTCTCAAGCATTACCAAGAAACAAAGACACAATACCCAAGGGAATGACACATATGGTCTGAAATTGGAAAACATTACATCCAAGCTTAAAAGGTCAATTGTTGGAGATAATATGGCTTGGGAGTGTAATAGAGAGTTACAGCAGCATCAAGGAAGTGGTGCATTCCAGGTTCTCTTTATTTTTTATTTAGATATATACATGCCTGTCTTCTCCATTAACCATTGGTTCATCCAATTCTGGTGTGGCTTGATATGGAAGACCACTATAGCAAAGACTCTCCACATGGAATTTACCATTCTCTGTTGTGTGACCTTTTAGTGCAACAACTGTGCCTGAAACAATTGATATATATATATATACCAGAAATGAAAGTTGATCTCCAAATGAATTTTAATACAGGGTGAAGTACCAAGACATAACTTTTGTTTTTTTGTTTTTTTCTTAATTATTAGCATAATACTGGTATTATGCTGCTAGTGCATGAAAGACCACAAAAGTATTTACAAAGATATATATAGCTGTCTCAGTACTGGTACATGGAAGTTAATGAATCTGGAGAATACTGCTCCAACTTCAGTACAAGCAGAACCATATAAGGCATAAATAATAATAACTTGGCACCAGAAGATTATACTGAAGCTGAAACAGAATACACAAGATTGGTGTAACAGAAAAATACCCATGAGAATTACCTTCACAGTGGTAAGGAAGCTCCACATTAAACTAAAGAAACTGAGCAGCTGGTAACTAATATAAAAGACTGCTGTTTATTCCTGTGGGAGCAACTATAGAATACCCCTCCACTTTGTTTTAGATTGAAGCAAGTCTTTTGAAAATGAAGCAATAACAATGGAAGAACAATAAGGGATTAAGTTGTGCATATCATTTGTGGGGTATTCAATAGCTGTACCTTCCTATGAACCATTCTTACCACTGATCGACATTCCAACTTTTATGTCTCCTATTAATGAAACCCTTTGTGTTTCATCTTCCATAACCAATTCATCTTCATCATCTGTGTATTTATCTCTGATAGGCTGAATAAGCAGGTTTTCCTAAAGGCAACGTAACCATCTAGTTATAAATAAGCATTAGCTGTAGGTGCAGGTGCCCAATTTAAGACTTTTTCAAGATTACTTAATGGTCCCTTTCCAAATCTGGACCACTACTGCAGTTGGTTATTTCATAAACAAAATGTTGGGAGGGATGTAGGTTATATAAAGTTCACAGCAGCTACCCTCCACAGGGGCCGCAGAGCATACAAAAAAGTGGGGGGGCCAACATTAAGACATGTCAAATTCCAAAACAAATATTTTGAAATTTTTTAACATTTTGGGCACAAAAAGTGGGGGGGCCACAGCCCCCCCCCCCATCTCCGCGGCCCCTGCTCCACAATCCCTGGCTGACAGGTTGGGACAGATACAAAAGCACCTTAGGTAACACTAAAGTGATATATTGATTTTGTTCTTCAATGTCTGCTATGATCTACACTGTCATACCTCTGCACTTATTTCTTTCAATATAGAAGGTTTTAACTCCATCTTTTTGAAGAGAGTGCCAACAATAACACATTTTTCATCAAGTTTCAACTCAGATAACCTCTTGATGAGCAGCGAGCTTCCTAAAGAATCAGGCGAGAAAGAGCTTTCATAAGTATAGCAGTAAGGATTCAATGCTACAGAGGAAACCTAAGTGTAATGAATGTACCCCATGTCCTCCTTGCAGCTGCTGCAAGCTTTTTCCTCATCGCCATCAGACGTACTGCGTATATCTGTGCATACTGACGTCGAAATTCCCTCTCATTTAATCGAAATCTTTCACTTTGGTTCGAGTATGAACAACTGGCCCTTTCGAGGCGGTCACCGTCTTCGATCCCATCACAACCCGAGCTTGGTTTAGAGAGAAGGACTTCGGCTTTGAGCTGAGTGCATTTGGCATCGAGTTTATCAGAACTAAACATCTTGAAAACAGCTAATTCATTTCACTTCCTTCACTTGTTTATTTCACTTATTTCCCGCCAAATTTGTGCAATAGACCGCTGACCACAGGTTCTTGCGTCTAATTTTTGCGCATGCTGAACGGAAACAAATTTTTTCTTCCATAAAAAATATAAAGTATTGATAATAAAGAAAAACGCAAAAATTATCCGACGTTTCGGAGTCATCTTGACTCTATTATCAAGGAATTTAAGGATATAACTGTTATATATAGTTATATCATTAAATTCCTTGATAATGGAGTCAAGATGACTCCGAAACGTCGGATAAATTTTGCGTTTGTCTTTATTATCAATACTTTGTCGAAATGTGTCTTACTTAAAAAATATAAAGTTTGAATATAAAGCTTCTCAAACCTTTTTCTGTCTTTTTTCTGTATTATTTATGCTTTAGAAGTTTTTCATTAGAAAAAGTGTTTTTTTTCATATATGGATTTTTAACTCGTCTCAGTCTGCTGTCCATTACGCGGTTTTGCGTAAACGCCTGCTCATTTTTTGTTTTTTTCATCTTGAGCATCTGCACTTTTGAAAAGTTATGGCTTACAAAGCATTTGTAACAAAAGAAAAGGGAAGAGGACTAAAATCCCTCAGAAATTTCAGCCCTGGAGACAAAATATTCAATGAAAATCCCACAGTTTATGTTTTGAGTAATGAAGTAAGAGGACAGCGCTGCGACCAATGCTTTGAGCAAAAAGACCATCCTCTTAGATGCTCTTCCTGTCGTTTTGCGAGATACTGTGGACAAAACTGTCAAAAACAAGCTTGGAAATTCCACAGAGTGGAGTGTAAGAGACTCAGTAAAGTACATCCTCGCGTCCCTACTGATTTAGTCAGGCTAATGTACAGAATTCTTCACATGAAAACTGCTAAACAAGACATGGAGTGGTATGAGAAACTTGTGTCTAATATGGATGGAATAGGAGAGGACAGGAAAGAGGAGTTTGTGGCAGTTTTGGCTGTTTTAGGAGATTATGCAGGCCAAGAGTTTATAGAGTCTTTCACATCGCAGGAGATTTTTGAAATGTTTGGGAAAATTTCTTGTAACAGTTTTAGTATCTGTGATGGAGAAATGCAGTCAACAGGTCAGTTAGTTGTGGGGGGTGGGACAAGCATGCAGATGATATATTTGTGCATTTGCCACCATAACCATGTTGTTGCTATTAAATTCTAGCAGTGTGTAGTTCTTGAAAATATCCATACCTACCCATAGGGCATTGTTATAACTCTTGGATGTTGCTTTGAGAATTCCAAGCAATGTTTAAGAGTCACTACAGTGCCCTACGTATATTATGGACCTTATTAACTATTTACCTATAATCCTTTTCAGTCTTACCTTTTATGTATTAACCTTTCAAGCCTGAAAACTTTTTTCATCCTGTCTCTATGACAACATGATATCCGAGTCCCTCACAGAACAAAAATTGAAAAAGGTACAAGTTAAGTCTTGTCTCTCTATTTTCAAGGTGTTGGGATATACTCCACTGCTTCTCTCTTAAATCACTCATGTACCCCAAACTGTGTTGCCACATTTGATGGCACTCAGCTTTTACTTCATGCTGTTGAACAAATCAAAAATGGAGATGAGCTAACAATCAGTTATACTGAGATTCTCGAACCCAGAGAAGTGAGACAGGAAGAGCTTAGATGCCAGTATTGTTTTAATTGTTGCTGTCAAAGATGTTTGGATACTGAAGACAGCAAAGAACTTTTGATTTGTTCATTTAGATGTAAGAATCTTAACTGTCCAGGAGCAGTCCCAGAAACAAAAGGTAAATAAATATGAATCTGTATTGGTTATATGGTGAGTCAGTCCAGATGAAAATGGAACTGATTGATTCTCTGAGTGGTAAAACATCTAGCAGTGTGACAGTGTTTATGTGGACTTTTCCTTCACTTTGAATATTATATTAATTTATATTTTTGTCATATCATATGAAGGCATTCTTGAGGAAAATTGAATTTTTATGTTCAAATAAAGCTCACAAGTTCATTTGTCTTTCAGGAAAGTGTAACAAATGTGGAAAAGAAAGAGACATATCACAGTTTTCAAAGCTTTGGGTTAAATGCTCACAAGATGCTTTAAGTGAAATAAAATCAATACAAAATGATGGAACTCCACAGAAAATCCTGGATATCTGTGAAGAGACCTTAAGCAAGCAGGAATCTAATCTACACCCTTACCATTATCTTATAATTGCCTTATTGGATAAAGCATTAGATGCTTGTATTTCTTTGACATTGTGGGACAAAGCACTGGAATATGGACTGAGGACTCTGGAGCCATACCAAAAGCTCTATCCTAAATACCATCCCAGTTTAGGAATTCAGTTTTTTAGAATTGGTATGTAAAATAGTTTAGTTATTTGAAATAATGGAATATGCAGCTATTAAAATAAAGCATACTTATTAAAGGATGGCTCCCAAGCCACCTATAACCCAACTTTGATCAACATTCATAATACTTGACAGCTGTCAGAAGTTACTTTGTTCATGGGAACTCTCTAATATTTGATGCCTGCAGTCAAGGATGGGGTAGTTATTGTGCAACTTTTCCATTTTGTTGCACAGGGGGAAAAATTGGAGACATGACCAAAGGTAGCCCAGTAAATAGCCCCCCGTAGTCTTATAAAGCATCTCTTTCTCCAGGTAAACTGCAAGTTCTGTTAGGCAAGCTTGATGTTGGAGTTCATTCTTTACAGAGGGCACTCATAATTCTTGAAGTCACACATGGGAATAGTCACCCAATGGTTTATCAACTTAGAGAAGTTGTAGCTGAGACATCTGAAGAGCTAAGACAGCAAGGATCTCTTTAAAAATATACAAATTTGTTTACCATACTGCTGGTTTTAGGGTCATAGCTGCTTTATGTCCAAGGTACGTTGTTTATTTTACATTTCAAAAAAAAAAACAAAGAGTCTAAGCAATGATGTAGCTACATCAATAAAATAGTGTAATCAGAAAGGGAAAAAACAGTAGAGAAATACAGAAAGAAATAATATACTTACAAACAAGTTATAACATTTGTTTAATGTTGGGAACTGACTAAATATTCAAAAAGAGTAGCTAAAATATGATACTTAACAAAGAGATTTCTCTCAGAGGAATACAGAAACAAAAAAAAAACATAAGTATTCAAAAGGTAATGGACCAGAAAAAATATTACTTAAGAGTCGCATGTCAACAAATAGCATTGAGTAAATCATTATAAGCATGCCTTAAAACATTATCAAAAAATCCAAAAAGGAAGCTTTAGTCTTTGTTTCAATTTCTGTTTTATTTTTCTTACATTAATACTAATATATATAAGGTGCTAACCTAAGTCTGGTTCACACCAGCAACATAAGCATAAGTGCAAGCAACATGTGCAGACTCACAGGACTCAGTATTACATTGATCACCTAGGTGTGAGAAAAGACAAGTACTGATAATGAGCAGTACACTACTGAGTCTGCCTATGTTGCTTGCACTTATGCTTATGTTGCTAGTGTGAACCAGACTTTAGTGACCTACAAAGCAAACTCCTTTCCAGGTCATCTTTTTCTAAAGAAACTAGATCTTTTCTGGTTGCAAAGAAAGCTCGAAATTGAGTAGTATTACAACTGATTTTATTGCATTTAGTTCTTGTGGTGCTTTTTTAATTCTGTGAGTTCTTTTTCAGAGTAAAGAATTGTATACAACCTCTGTTCTCTGCTACATGTTCCTTAAATTTATCAAAAAGATCAATAAAATACATCATCACTTGCGGGATCTCATCTTCTTGTTTACTCTATCAGTTAATGTTTTACAACTTTCTAGTTTACTTGTTTTTAGAAATATTTATTGCCAATGCTTTTTCAAATTATTTGAATTCTTGTTTTGATTAAAAAAAAATTGGGGAGGTTTATAATTGATTACTGAACAATAAAAGCAATTTACGATCATTTTGATGGTAATGGTTTTTCATGTTTTGCCATTGAAAAAGTTACAGCTAAAGTTATCTGTAAAAACATTTGAGCCCTGGTTAGACGTTGCAAATTTTCTATTTTGAATTCCCCACCAATACTTTATCCCGGGACAAAAAATGGAAAAATTCTTCATTTTGAAAGCTCGCCATATTAAACCGCAAACACTGAAATTTTTGATAAAGATAAAATTCTCAAAAATAACGTCTTGTTTCTTCTATTTACATGTAAGACGTCAGACATTAAGGTTTTTTTTTGCTTAAAAACTAAGTATTTTTATACGACCCTAAACTTTGGGTGTAATTTCTGCATGATCCGGACTTCTCCAGACGCGGCTCATTTTTTTAGCTTCCATCCAAAACTTACAACGGCCTGAGTTAGTAATGTTTTGAACAACGGAAGCCAAAAACAAGGTGTCTCGAAGCTGTCCGTATTGCAGAAATGTACACCTATTTTAAAAAACGTTGTCACAGCCGAAAGCAAACAAGCCAAGTCCGCAAGGCAGTAATTCAGTAATCCATTTAGATACGATCATTTTAGTCTTATTACAAAAGCAGGTTGCTATGCTTCCCAAGATCAAATGTGTGTCCGAAAACTCGGCTCATATCCTGACCACAGACATTTGCTTTTGGTCTTGGTCTTGTAACTCCTTGCTCTTGGCTATGACAACGTTTTTTAAAATAGGTGTAAAAAGAATTTTCTCACTTTCAAAGTTATAATTCATATTATTACCAAATCTTTGCTTGCGTTTCCTTCCTTGGAAACCAGGGTTTTTTGATAGAGCGGCGGATTTCGTTCGGAGTGGAAAAGATACGGCAATATTCATAGCCGTACCGAATCCGAACGGTAGCATCGTAACTGTAACTACGCGTTAAGATTGGATAAGTAACACAAAAACGATTGGAAACCATTTCAGTGTTTCTGTGTTTCGTACTGTGTACGCGCTGTAAGTCACCACCGTATACTTTTCCCACTCACTTTCCCGCTCCATTGTCTGTATTGTTGCATGCATTTGATTATTCCCTTTTTTCAGAAATTCCCATATTCAGGAATCCTGTTACGTAATGATATGTTCAATAGGCCATTTGCATGAACAGGTTACGTGACCATAACCCCCTTAAATCGACCGACACTGTCGAAACGAATTCCAGAAATGAAAAGAGCATCTCAGTATTAGTAAGAAGGTGAAGTTTCAGCTCAAAATGTTTGGCACAGGAGAAATGGCAGGAAATGTAAAATCGAAAATTTTACCAGGATTTGTATGGAAAATGTGCTGGACCGCAAGCTCGTGCAGTTCAGTACATTTTTCCATACAAACTCTTAGAAAACGTTCAATTTTATATTTTATACCATTTCTCTTGTGCCAAACATTTTGAGCTAAAACTTCACCTTCTTACTAATATTGAGATGCTCTTTTCATGTCTGGAGCTCATTTTAACAGTAGTGGTCGATTTAAGGGGGTTGTGGTCACGTGACCTGTTCGTGCAATGGCCTGTTCCTAAATTATTCTCCTCTAAAGAATACTCTTCTAATAGCGCATCCTAAATTTAGCCTGCCATGAGTGACGAAATCGTAGCAGATTTGAACTGTTATATTATCTGTAGTTTACAGATATCTTACTATGATACAAGAATTAGAACTGCGACTATCCCGCAGCCATTTTTCAGCTGTTCTGACACAGGCAGCCCAACAATGAACTCAATCACTATTTAGACTATTTCAAATGTTCAGATGGTTCTTTTGATGTAAAGTATCAAGTCTTGGCTTAGAAAAGCTTAAAAATATCGATAAATATATATATATATATAGCTATTTTTCTAAAAATTATATTGGCCACACTGCGTGATACTGAGCCAAGATGGGTTGAATGAAATCCAGGCTCATTTACAATAGCAGTTTTGTCACGTGACTTGTTGAGCAGCGATTTCAATGGCGAATTTATCGGAACCCAACTCGCGTGACAAAATTGCTGGTGTAAACGAATCTTAACATAAGGTGTATTGATAATATTGTAGCTATGATGTGCAGTCTTTTTGTCGATGGCAAGTAACGTCTAAAAGCTTAAATGACCATAAGAAACCAAGGCTGATATAAGAACATAGATCAACCACAGCAGTAGGAAGAATACACCGGTGATGTACTTAATCTTTCCCGGTCCGCCAAGTTCCGCTCCTCCAAGAGCTTTGACATATCGCCTTAGCAGTAAGCAAACTATGCACAGCGTGGCACACACACTGTATGTTACAACACTGACAACGAGAGAACCAGCCGGTACTTTAAAGGGACCACCCTATTAAACAAAATGAAGCGATAGTCATTAGAAATGTTCATGCTTTTCTATTTCTGAGGTTGTCCACAGGTAGCCCATTATTGGGCTACCTTTGGAAGTCTTTAAAAACTTACCGTTTTGACTTTGTGATATATCGCTGCTATTAGCCACGGGGTACCCAATCCAAGAAACACATTGACAGAATTACTTCCGGTTACGTTGCCAATGGCTGCGTCTGCGTGTTTCTCTGACACGGCGGCCGTTTTACTGGCAAACAAATCAGGAAGACTGGTACCCAGTGCGACGAACGTGAAAGCTGTCACTTCAGCTTTGAGGCCGACTAAACATCCAAATATGGTAGCGATGTCCCCGACAATTGCAGTCAAAAGACCGATCATAAGTAGAGCAACAGAGAAGGTGATCCAGCCTCCTCCCCAGGAACAGGGGGGACATATGGCAAAGATGATCTAGACAAAATATTAGAAATGGGTCTTTACTATTATCCTATTCAGAAATATCGAAACCCCGACCCCCTCCTCCGATCCCAGGAACAGAGGCGGGGAATTAAACATTTACGTAGTGTTAAATTTCGCACTTTCCCCGGTCCCGGGAGAAAGATTTGCAGTTAAAATTGCTGAAGTTGTTCCTGTTAAATTGTTAAAACTTTTGAAGTATGCGTTAAATTTCCCGTATATCCCTGTGCATCCACGCTGTCAATGCGCGTTAAATCTCCTTTCACGCCACGTTTATTGCCCACCCTGTCCCGGAGGTTTTAATTGATTGTCAATAGTGCATAACTTCAATAACATTAAGAACAACAGCGACAATTTACCTTCCAAGCAAAAGTAAAAAAGTGCATGATGTAATCAATAGTAGTCGCGTTTTCCACATCTCCTCCATTGACTGACATGGCGTCACGGAACTGCATACCCCACGAAGACGAACCGAGCTCCAAGCGATGAAGGTTAAGGTGGGTAAGAGCGATTACTCGGTCAAACAGTCGGCGATATTCTGGGGTTAAAAAGGGAAAAGTTAATTTCAATAGATGGAAATCGCGTCTGGGGTTTGGATAGAAAAGAAATAGATTTTGAAAAAAACGGTAAGTTCTGGAAGCTTTTGAATTGAAAACTATGGAAAATAGTGAGACCAAGGGGGAGAAGTGGAAAGAAAATATGAGCACGTACAAAGTATACCGTAAAAATTTTTGAATATTTGGGAAGAAATACTGATTAGGAAATGAAAAATGTGCGGAAAATGAATATGAGATTATCAGAATAAAAAGAGGGGGTGGGCCATCATTTTCAAGCACGGGAAAAAGGGTGGGTCAAGAGAAGTTATGCAGTACATTGGGGGTTTTCATCAATTATTGTGCACCCGGTCAAGGGAGGAGCTACTTGTAATCATGCATGGACTAAAGGGAGGGTCATTAAAATTCGTTCATTGGAAATGTTGATTTTTCCAGCCCACCCCCCGTACTTTATGACCAGTAACTTCTCTGAAATATTTTCCCGCCATTATTACAAAAACCATGTTCCCGTATGATCTGTCATGTAACGCATGCTATGATTGGTCAAAAGTTAGGACAGGCCATATGATTGGCTACTTACTTACCGTCATCGTTCACTATATTGACCACAGTTCTTTTAATCTTCCCAAGTTGTGCTCCACCAGTTGGATCACTTAACTCGAGGATAAATGTCTCGTCCTTTTCAAAGGCTTTATCGTCGATAATTTCGATCTCAATGTACTTTATCTGTTCGCCGTGTTCGAAGGTCAACTCTCCTTTCCCGCCATGGTAGTCTTTACCACAAATGGCCGTCTGATCTTTGGTCGTCCAAGTCACTTTGATAGTACCATCAGTACCTTGTGTTCTTTCTACCATGAATTTAGCCTTTCCAATACTTTCTTTAACGACGAAACTGGGCTTTTGGAGGGACAGAATGCCGGGTTCTAGAGAAAAAGTTATTGGAATTTTTGTTGGTCAAGACGAACAAGTTAAAGATTTAGTGAATTACAAGGGAAGCTTTTCTTACCATCGTCATTGATAATCGTCACTTCAGTTATGCTCAGTTTTCCAATAGCAACGCTGGTATCTTTAATGTCATAAGGAGCGAGCTTGACGAAAAATACTTCGTTTTCTTCCCACTCATTATCATCAATAATGGTGATGTCAATGTGCTTGAAGCTTTCTCCTGGTTTAAACACCATCACATCTTTCTTTGGTATGTAGTCAGAATCTGCTGTTGCAGTACCATCAATGGTTTCATAACTGAAGGATAAAAGAAAGGTGAGATTTTGACTACAATTTACTGGTTTCTTATTCTCGACTTTGAGGGGTGCTTTGTAAAAATCATGTTTAATATCCTTCACTGCCACATGAAAACTATTATGTTCAGGGGCAGATCCAGGAATCAGAGAAAGGGGGAAAAGAAAACTGTGTCAGAGGAACCTCTGTGACTAACTAAAGGAGGTCTAGGGAATCCCCCCCCCCCCAAAAAGAGGGGTCATGGCCCCTTGGCTCCTCCCCTAAATGCATCCATGGTGTTTGTGCAAAGTGCCACTCAAATGTGTTGCATGTCAGCCAAACCAAAATGCTTCCTAAGTCCTAAGAAAGCAGTTTATATGATTCTAGACCTCACCTTGACCTTCCAAAGGCCTATGTGGTATGAGGGAATGAAGGAGATGAAATTTAGAGAATACCAGCTATCCAAACCACTGCCACTTGGGGGGGGAGGGGGGGGAGATTTCCAAGGGGGTGGGAGTGTCTGGGTATAGTGTACAGTTCCAGAAAATATCCATACCTCCCCCATGAAGTGAAAACTGGAATTCAAGGGGTTGAATGATAAATTGCAGTACTTTATTTATGGAATTTCTTGACAGTTAGGGGAAGCCTGATGTCAAACATTTATTTGAGAAAGATATCACACTCACTTGACACTTGCTGTGCACTTCATATTCCCACTTCTTTTGACACCAATTTTGACCAGTTTGTCACTTTCCAAAACAGCATATTTCGAAGCTGCAAACTCAACATATGCAGGCTTAACAGCATCTAGCATTAGGTTTAAAAAATATTAAATTAATTGTTGAAATTTTAAAAAATAATGTATAACAAAAGAGGTGTTAAGCATTAATATTGTTTATTGCTATGTTAATCATACCTTTGTTTCCTGCTAGGATGACTGATGCTCCTGACGTAGAAAACCCTACATCTGAAAGTTCTTCATAAATCTAGGAATAAAAGATCACAGGTAAGCTAATATACTTGCGTTACATCTGATTGGCAAACAGTGTTTAGTTATTAAACCGTATGCAATGATTATTCACATTTGTGAACTAACATCTTCATTGCCACTGCTATTTCAACAAACCTCTTATTTCATAAATAATGGTTGGGTAGCTATTTTAACTTACCAGGTTTAATTTTGGGTCCATTTTGGGCTTAAGTTTGTGACCTCCACCAATATCTCTTATTGCACCAACTCGGTAGTACCCGTAATTTTTTGGTTGTTTTGACTTGATGTGAGCAGCAACAAGTTTTGCAGCATCATCCTCACTGATTTCTGGGATTTGACTGACTTCCTAACATTAAATCACAAACTGTGATCGATATATGTTTTTATAGCAAATTAATAATATAATAGCAATGGGGTTGAAAAATCTTTACAATCACCTTTGAATCATTATGCTCTACAAATGCATTATGACAAATGTGATCAATAGAAGGGTTTGTAGTCTGCCTATTAAGGTGCCATTGGTAACTATACAGCCTATAACTATAAGTAGGTAATTAGCTAGATTAATTTCTTGAAGGTAGATAAAGCAATAGAATTGGGATTCATTAACTTTCAATCAATATTAGTCTGAACACAAAGGAATTTTTTATACTAATGTGTGGTTCAACCAAAATTTATGATAGATTCCTCATGTAATTACTTTTTTATTGAGCCAACTGATAACAGTGGTATACATTATAGTGCAACATATGGTAATAACTACAGTTCTTGTTTATCTTCAAAGAAACATAACTTTATTTCTAGACACAATGCTGCAAACCAGTATACATAGTGTTGTTTTTTCTTTAAGGTTTTTTTTTTAAGGTTATTCGATTGGTTCTTGTTCTAAGTTCCTTAATTATTGGTCAGAAATAATAACACAACATGATGATTGAGTTACCTTGATGAAGGTTGCAACCTCAGGGTCTTCTGTCGGCACAGTAAACTTCTGCCCTCCTTCAGCTGTATGTAAATTAATACAAATATTTTTAAATATTAACTAAGAGAACAGTACTGTCATCTTATCTGTGTAATCTTCATGAAAAAATTCCCTGAAACTTGAAAAAAAGTTTCTTAAAAACATCAGATATAAAACAGTTTTAGAAAATGAGTGAGACGAAATGAAAATAGGAATCCAAAGTAGGAAGAATGTAAAGAGTCTATTAAACTACTAGCTAGGATGACAGGGCAGAAAAATGACAAGGCCACTACTTGCACAATTTTTTTATTAAACTGGGAGTGATATGCCAAAACTATAAGTGTTTCATTTGTTTCACTGTTGCTCCAAACTTGTGACAAAATCTTGTCAAAATAGAGTAAAGCTACTTGAAGATATTCATGGAAATGTCAGTTTTTCTGCTGATCAAAATATCACTTCTCCCAAAATACAAGGTGTTATATCGCTAAACTGCATTCACTAAATTTTGGTTGCATTTGAAATTTTGATCTTTGGCCCCAAAAGAGAGTGTTTACAAAATATTGAGGTTAAAAATGGATAGATATCATAAAGAAAGGTTAAAACCGTTTTGTCTGTTCTGTCAGCTAGGACAGGTGCACTCTTTGCCCTTGGGCTGCGTACACCCACAAATATACCTGTAATTAAAAATGTCAAAAGTGTTTTGCATATGAGGTAAAGATAATAATTTCTACCATCTGTTCTATTGAATCTTTCAAAAATATTTACTTTCCATTAGAAACAAGATAAAAGAACAATTCATATTTCAAAATTTGGCTGATGGAGGGATATTTCTTACTTGATAAATTATGAATGACTTCTTGCTTACTAATAACCTTAATAGTATGCAGGTAAAACTATTTAAAATGTAGGGTCACATATATCTAGATTAGTGCTAGCATATACATGTCTGACATCTTATACACTATTTCAAAAAACATTGTCACATCCAAAAGCAACAAGCGACAAGTCAACTGAAGGCAGATGTTGCTAGTATTGCTGGGTTTTCAGGCACACATTTGAATTACGGAAGCACAGCAGCCTGCCATTGTATAAAAGACTAAAATGACTGCATCTGAATGGATGAACTGCTAGACAAATCAACAACGTCCTTGTCGTCTTGGTTGCTTGTTGCTTTCAGCTGCAACAACTCTTTTTGAAATAGGTGTATATTTATTAGGAAAATAGTCGAAGCCATTCTCTGGAAATCCAAACATTAGAAGTATAGTAAAGTTGTCATAAATCCTCTTAGACTTTGGCTGGATTGTGCATAAGAAAACAGACTTTTGAAATAGATAAATAAATATTGAAGTATATGCAGGTTCTTATTTTTTTAATAATAACAAAAAAGTCTTTAGATGTAGCATTACAAAATGAATTTTGAAATCGATTTTAAAACTTAAAAAAAACTTTTTCGTTTTTTTGGGGGGGAACAAAAACACTTTTGATAGTGAAAGAAAAAACTAATAGTCTTAACCCAGGAAGTTATAAAATTATTAGTTAAAACATTATTTCGACTTTGTGAATTTAATGTTTTTGAATTGGGTTTGTTTTCAATTTTTGTTTCTTTTAATATTCTTAGATATTTAATTTGTTTCGTCTCTGCCCAAATAATACTAGAAATCTGCTTTTTTCATCTTAAAATTAGCCACAGGGAACCGCTATAAATATTCTGTTACTAGGGTTGATAAGTAAAATATCGCAGGAAGATATGAAACAAGTTCCGTTAATTATTATTATTATTATTATTTAAGTTGTATACATGTTCGGAGAATTCGAGTAACAGAATGCTGAATAAGACGAAATGTCATATTTTCAAACGAAATCCCAAGAATACGAGTTTTCAAGTTTGCTTAATATTGATTTTCGATGTATCAAACAGTCGGTGATGCGTGTAATTCGTCCGAGTTTGATGATAGTTTATTAGAAATTCAAAAAACTGTTCTATATATCGAAGAAGGTTCTCGGCGTTCACGTAACATCGAGAATTTTACTTCGATTCCTGTCCCTTTTATTTCATTTTCCTTTCGTTGTTTTTCCCTTTTCTCTCTTTTTTTCCCTTCCCAACCTGTCATATTTTGTAGCTAGGTACCATCTTCACTACTCACGAACTTTAATGATGCTTTGGAAAGAAACGTTGTCGGAGACGGGATCTCGGTATCCAAGTAACTAACAGAAATTCAAGAAATTAGGAAGAACTCTAATTCAAGATCTAATTGGCAATCGTCCTGAAATTTAAGAACCTGTTCTTGCGACTTCCAAAACTCTTTACAGAACTCCTAGAAATTCATTTCTTTACTTCGAATTCGTTTATAAGATTTATTTAGATATTGTAATGAGAATGCCTTTTTAAGTTAGTCATCTTAGTGATTATTTTTCTCTTGCCGTCGATTTAAGACTTGCGTATAATTTTCCCTCTACCCCGAGCAACTATGATTAATTGGCATAACTTACCGAGTTCCAGCATTCCTGAATTCGGTCGAATCTTCTCGGAACAGCAGTAATCTTTATCCATGATGTACGCAATAACAACAAGTATTGGAAAGAAAAGGAAAGTAAGAATTCCTTCCCACAGGTCTACGACGTCCTTGGTATTGACGGAAAGAATAATGTAGAGCCAAATGTAGGCCAGTATAGACGTTACAGCAGTGACAGCAAAAACTTTAATCGACTTGATTCTACGAACTTCGAAGGCAGGGATAGCCATAATGCAGATTCCTGTGATGACCATCAGGTTGAACGCAGCTGATCCTACAATCGTACCAGGACCAAGGTCTCCTGCTTCAAAGTTATTCCCGATAATTTCGATGATTGAGAGCAGTATCTCTGGCGCTGAAGACCCTAGAGCCATTAGGGTTAAGTTGGCAACCGTGTCGTTCCATACTCTGACTTCAACTTCTTCTGTCTCCGCTTTCGCGCCTTGCTTGGCGACTTTGACTTTCTTAGTCTTGCTTGTGATGGTTTCGATAGCACACATGAAGACATCCGCGATTATTGCGACTCCCATGAAACACCATATTAAAGCTATCAGATATATAAAAATCCTCAATCCTTCGTTCCATTCTGATTCATCCAGGAACGATAGAAACAAAGTGCCGGCGTTTTCCTTGGAGCATTTATCATAAACAATCTTCTTGTACCCTTGTAAACTACAGTTCGACATTTTCAAGCCTAACCCGAGTACTTTCCTTCTAAAAAAACGAAGTGACAGGCAATTTCTGTTTACCAGCAACGGTAATTCAAGATATGAAATGCTTAAACAGTTGTACAACTGAATCTTCTTGAATACTTGCGAAGTTGTTCTGATAAAATTTAGGTTGCCAGCAAAGCAACGTTGTTTATACTTCGACAAGTGATGGAAATCTCACTACGCAATCGAGGGAATTTCACAAATTTGTCCAGCCACGCTGGATAAGATAAAATAATAGCTTCCCATCCACAGGTCGTGCTCTTCTCACATCCATCGAACCTCTCTCGATCTGCTCGTAAAACAATGTTGCCACAATCATTTGTATGCAATAATATCCCAGCTCAGGCTCCGTTACTATAGCAACAAAGTGATTTAAACAATGACCTTGGGGGGACCTGATTACGTAGTGAACTTAACTCAAAGGAAACAGCATGATTTCTCAAAAATATTCAATTTTCTTTTCCTTTTTTGACTTTGTTTGTCAAAAAACAACATGAATTTGTTATTATTGTTTTGATTTTTGTGAGAAATTTTGTTTTGAAAAAAAAAGAGAGGGAGGGGTGGGGTGGGGTCGAGCATTTTGACCAGTTTATATAGAATCGATGGCGGTATTTCTTTTTCTTTTTTTCATCTTCGTCTTCATTGTCATCATTTTTTAATCCTCTCCTTTCTTCTACTACCGCCTCCAGGTTGACAATGAGTCCTTTGCTCTTTCCTATCTTTTGTGTTTTTATTCTAGAATTAACTTTACTCGTTCTATGACATCAAGGAGCTGAGGGTGGACTTAATTTATCAGTCAGCTAGAACCCCCTCCCTTCCTAAAATAAGGACCCCCTATCCAGATCTCACTGCATTGCCTCGTGGTAATGGTAAATTAAATAATCATTCCATTACTTTCCTACTCAGGAAATCTTACAAGACAGGAATAAATCTCTTATAGCAACCAAAATCCAGTGAATCAAGTCCTGATTTGTCAGTTTCGCTAGTGAATGACGAAAGTACTTTCTTTCTTCGGTATATTGACTCTCCAAAGGCGTGGTGAGTGGATTGCTATAATATATCAAGATTTGAACAAAAGAAACGAAAAGAAAACTTAAAACCAAGGTGGTCATTTCTCAGATGAAAATCTTTTCAGAAAATTTTTAGTCATTGTATTTTACATTGTTACCGACCTGAGAATCAACCGATGTCCTTGGACATGTTATCCAGAATATTTTGCTTTGCTTGAGTTGACAAACCGAAACAAAAGCTTTTTGTCAGCTTTTTGATAAAGTGTTTTCTTTAAATGTTCTTGAGTGTCGCGTTCAAGCATGGCTGAGCCGTTCAAGTTGATAGCGTTTTAAAGTAGACATTATATCATTGACGTCCAGCTAACTAGAAATAGCATAATTATTTTTCTGGAACGCTGTTTGTCTTTATTATCGTTAAGATTACTTGGCAGAAAGACGTCGTTTGAAACGCGCCCTGAATAAACACGACTCGAATTCGATTCCTTATTAAGCCTTAATTGGATTGCACTTTGAGGGCTTCCCAGTTAAGTTGAGTGAATTTTTTGGAAGAAACAGGGCCGCCAGAATCTAATCAGCCAATCAGCGTGCACCATGCACTTTAAAGGCTTTTTGGTCGTGAATGAGATGGCGAATGTTAGTGAGTACTATAGGAGAATTCATGGGAGGACGAGGGAATTCCTCGTTGAATTTCGCGAGTAAAACGATATCCCACGAGTCGAGTGCGATATCGTTTTTCGAGAGAAATTCAACGTGGAATTCCCGAGGCCTCCAATGAATTCTCTTTGAATTTCATAGCACCTACAGTAACAATATCATAAAATTCTATCGGTAATACAGTGAAAAAACCCATAAGAGGACCCCTATTTTTCAAGTCAGGCTGCTGGGAAATGGTTCTTATCAAATTGGGTGTTTTATGAGAAATCACGCTAAGTGGGTTCTTAACAGGTTCTTATTTCATAGAAAAAAATAAATGTTCCTAATCCAGTATTTTTCATTAAAATGTGTTATAACTCAGTAGACTATTGAACATAATTACACTAATTACTGCTCTGGATAAGTCTTTAAATCATAGAATATCACCATTTATCCCACACCATAGAAAATACAGCCAATCAGCATGCAGGAAAGCCGTTGTATATTCGTCGGTATTCCACTCTTCCTTCCCACCATGCATTTGTATTTTCTATGGTGTGGGATAAAATAGTTATGCAATGCTTTCTCATGGCATACCATGGAATATCCCACTTGTCACTTGTATTTTCTTTGTACACATAGAAAATACAAGTGACGCGTGGGATATTCCATGGTATGCCATGAGAAAGCATTGTACAACTAGTATTAAGTACATTATAGTATTTTTATTGTATTGATTTAGTACATTATATATCTGTATCCAATGACCCTTAGAGCATTCTCTGTACATGCGTGCTTGAGTTGAATAAGTTTTCACATAAGAACCAGTTATTCGTCAGTCTGAATGGGTTCTTGTACACTGGATGCTTAATTTGCTAAATTTCAGCCTGAAAGTTCCTAATCGGCAGTTTCTTTTATGCGGATTTTTTCTAAAAGAACTTTTATCGCAATTTTGCGTTATCTTAATTTCAGTCATTCAAACTATAAGCCTAGGGAATATTTTTGACCTGAACTTTATTTTTCATGGATTTGATTAATAAAATAGAAACAAAACCATAGGAGATCCGATTAGCCGATCACTGTGAGTGCACGTAAAGGGCTTCCAAAGCTGAAGTTTGATTCCATTTAACATCTTGAACAGCCAATCACCGAGCAGTTTGCACTTTAAAGGCTTATTTAGCTCAGGAGCTCAAGTGCCATGTTTTAGAACTGAACAAAGTAGATCGGTTTTAGTACGAAGGGCTTTAAGAACATCTCGCAGATGTAATCATAATAAATACGCCTTGCATGTTGAATTATAAGATAGATTTCCACTATATAATCTGCATATCCTGAGGCAAAATCTCTGCAGATCCTTCAGGATTCAGCGTATCAGACTGACGCGTCACTCTCCACAATGTAATCTTCATAGAATCTCTTCTAATTTATCCTGTCACTATGGGAGTTTTCTTTTCTCTTTCCATGTGCCGTTATCTGTGTTTGTTCCTAATTTTTCCAGCATATAAATGCAACAGAGTCCGCTTATGTTATCCAAGTATTGATCTTGATTACTGTTCTAAATGTTCGCGTCTTCCGCTGCCAGAATCGAAATAAAAGCTCACTTTCGAAAGTCCGCTTTAATTTCCTCTTGTCACAACGCTTTTAATCACTAATAGCTAGACAAACATTGTAAAATTGAAATCTAACTCTTTATAGAGCTATATTGAAGGGAACCATTTTGTATGGGTAGGCTAGGTACACTTTCCCGACGAACTACTGAACCATTAACCCTGGAAAATCTTAATGTATTTTCGATTAAATGAGTTAATGGAACTTGTGGAACGGCGTCAAATAAACCTTCACAAACAACCATATTGCCATCTAAGTGAGAAAATGGAATTCTATTTCGAGGTTTCAGATTTCTAATAATTTCATTCCATGGGATTTTCATCTATCTATGAAAGTCTTTATCATAAGATTTTGTTGAGTTAAATGTTTATTTTCCAGTTTATCTCATACGAATTAAACCAGACGCCCTATCTATTGTCCTCAGTTGTTCTTGTTAATTAACAAACACAAAGAATCGAGTTTAAGTATTTATTTCTTTGTCACCTCGTTGTCTAGCAACGGCTAATGTTTAACGTGTGTGATTAGGGATTCAAACGTAAATACGATTTTCAGGGTTTTTTAATGTTTTGTAGGAAACTTAACCAAGGAAATAAGGAAGCTGTTGGGTTTGAAGTTTGTTATGAGCAATATTCGATAACAAAGGGGGAGGGGTGGTAGATAAGGAGTGTTAGAACTGAGGAACATGAGAAACGAAACTAGCTTATTTGCAAGTTAAAGACTTGTCACAAATACGCATGGAGGGAGGGGGTTGGGATTTACCTTCTACCCTACCCCACCCACCCTCAGGAATGGATTGTTCTCAGTACCGTCTAAGCCCTTAGTCATGTGCTCAAGTTTGTATTACCCCCAAATTTTTTCGATATCGAAAAAATCATCAACCTAAACCACTGAACGTTTATCGTAATATTACACCAGGAGAATCCTTCCAGATACAGACTGGTGATAACGTATCGATAGACTATGAGTATTGAACTGTTCTTGAGATGTACTTTCTAGCCGGGAGACCAGTTTTTTAGCCTTTGGTAATAATCTCTTGAGATAGAAGGACATTGCGTTCGCCATTTTGATAGTTACCATGGTAACTGTAGTGATTGAATGGCGTCAGGTGTGCGAATTCAAGTAAAGAGTTTCTATCATTTTCTGGATGTCGAAACATTGGTCCAAAGTAGGGGACCCAATCGTAACATGGTTTACTTACATGGGTACCGGTACAATAGCCCTTCTCCTCTCAAGTACCCCTTGAATTGCTCGATACTGGGTGTCTGTAGTGACTGTTTCTACACACCAATACATAGTATAGCATACATTCAAACTGATTTAGGTAGTGGGTACCGATATATAAGCCCTCTCACCTCAAATGCCTCTTGAATTGCTCGATATAGATTTCGGGCTTCAACGGGTTCGAATCCCGTTGAAGCCCGAAAATTTTTCGGGTATTCTCATTTATCACAATCGCTTAGATTGTGTTTATTTCACTGCGATCATCATTATTTACAACTTCTACTCCACCCCACTTCATACCATCTCTCTTACATAGTGTCTTTATTGACTGTTCCTACACTCAAAAACATGGCAACCCCGGGAGAAGTCAAATTTCAGTATAACTAACCTTACCTGCCCTTATTAGTGGTGTTACCTGCTATTCATTAAATTAAACTTTCTTTTTAATTAAACAAAACCTGTCTTATTTCAATTCAGCTGTTGCATAAATATAATAAAATGGCAAACTGCTTTTCCGGCGGTTTTCATTTTAATTTCTCTGGCCGAATCCAGAATCAAACGAATCATTACCCATTTGAAGTATTTCATTCTGTCTCCATCGACACTGGGGAATTATTAAAAAAGGCAGAAAATGAGTTTCACTTAATCATTTCTTATCAATTCCAGACTCTTCTTTCCGTTGTTATTTTTTATTTCATTCCTTGGTAAGCTTTCATTATTTATTTTTCGACTGACTATTATTTTCATAACTTGTTTTTTCGTTCCTTACACCAGAAAATTATTAAAGAAAAATTGGAAATTGGAAATATCTAGTTGCACTAAGTTATTTATCCTAGAACCATAAAGTTATCTCCGACATCATTCATTCCTCTTCTGTTTGATAAATTTAATTTTCAAAACTAAGATGAAGGTACTGTATTACTGAATCAGTTTAAACCTGCTAGTTTATGTAATAGTTTACTTTTTTGCTGAAAATATCCCCGCGTTTCTCTGAAAGCAAAGTTAATAGAATATGATGTTTATGAAGCCCATTCTATCTTTTTGTTCACTTTTTCTAACCGTGACCGTGCACAAAACAAAAGCATTCCTACGTATGTCAGACAATCAGCCAATGAAAACGTTTGGGTCAGGTCAGTCAAGCAAAATAAATGAAGGTAAAACAAAAGATTGTGCACGGTCAGAACCATACTCAACCTCCATGTTTGCTTCATTGTCAGTCCCTTTTGAAGTTTGCCGAGTTTCCTAAACATTCTCCTCTATTAACTTTGTCAGTCAATATAGACTCGTTAGACAAACTGTCGTGAAAGATAATTTAAAACGGGACGTGGTCTGAATTACTTGAAAAACATCGCTGTGGGCAAACTAGAAACTCACTAATTATTATCTATTATATCTCGATTTTTTTGGCTTCGGATTCCAAAAAAATACAACTGCAGCGGTGTTTCGTAGCCGGTCGTAAAAATGTAATTTACTTTGAGAACTTTGAGGGGAAGAAAAAGCGTGTGCTCCCTTGACTATCAAATGGCTTCCACGTTCAACCAATCAGAAAGCGAGACGATTTCAAATCATCCAATCACGATATTACAGCGCAGCAAGCTTGAGACATGTCCGTTTCTCGCGTCCGCCTCACCCAAAAGTGTAAATGATTTCTTTTCGAGGATTGGAAAAATGCAAACAACACTGTTCATATATATTTGTTCGCGTGTGAGGTCGGAAGTTTTTTTTTAATTCCCCCCCCCCCCTCCCCCCAAAAAAATATCTTTTTAGTCCATAACAAAAAATAGCTTAATTTGGGCGTAAATGTTTCCAAAATTAAACCTCTTGGAAATAAGATTTTTTTGTTTGAATAACATTAATTTTAGTAAAACTCAAGGAAGTGAAATTAGCGACACAAAACTGTGAAAGAAAAACAATTCTATCTCTAACAACTCCTTTATTTCAGTACCACTTTTATCATTGCTCGCTCCAGCTCTCGTTCTCTTACCGTTTTTACTGAGCGCTTCGATAAAACTGGGTCCAGTTTTGGACTAAATGCCATGGCTAGGCTTAGCTGGGCTACCCAGTGCGATCTAGTTATTGATCTAGTGGTAATTAATCCTTTGGGAAACATGATTGACCTAGTGATGACAGTGCTTGCCACATGTGAGTTGAGTTTATTGGTTTCTCCCTTGCCTTGAGGGTTTTTTCTCTAGGTTCTATGCTTTTCCTCCCTCGTCAAAGGCCTAAACACGCCAAGGATTTCGTTCCGGGAGAGTTCCGTTGTGCTCCTTCCTGTGTACCAAAGATTTAACGTAAAAAGGTTGAGGCGGGGGCAGAATTTTTCCCCCGGCTCACATTCTCTGGTATTAAACTGGTTAAATATCAGCGAACATGACAACCTCGCAGCATGCTTTCTTGTGGAGCCTGCCCTTGGAGCAAAATTCTTATTGTGTATGAACCCTAAAATCAACGCTGTTTCGATCCGAGCTGTGCTCCACAGTCAAATATGGGTGTCTGATGGCAGCTTAGTGCGCCTCATATATTCATTACCTTCGATCTGACCGTGTAGAGCTGCATCCTTCGTAAATCAGCATGCGAGGAGGGATGATTAGCGACACCAAATAATAATCATTATTATTTTCTCTCGTTTGGATATTGTTTTCCAAACCGATGAGAAATATCCTGATGTTTTGTGGTTTTAATTACCGGTTGTCTTAGGAAAACTTTCACCCTAAGATTATACAGCATGTGTGTGTTTTTTTATGAAAGATCGTGGGATTTTATTAAAACTGTTTTCTAGTTCCCTTGCTGGGGGATCAAAGTAATGAAAGTAATTTGCTTTAGCTAAGACACAGCAAGAGTTATCTTGCTGTAAAAACGACGCATTAGTCTTCGTATTATTAAAAGCTTTATTTTTCAAAATAATCAATCATTTTCTAGGTCAGGGAGGGATTACACTCGCACAACTTCACTGCGCACATCACGGTAAGACACGTCGATGCGTGAAATTAGAAACGTGCTTGAAACGGCGTGCTCTTACGATGTTAATATTACCCAAGTATACACCAAATTGAAAAAACGTCGGGTTCAAAAAGGGTGAATCATCGAAGGTAAGACCGAAAGGGGTAATGGGTAAGCACTCAATAAAGCCCATATTTACTACATGCATAGGATATTGTTGCAACTCTCGAGCATTGCTTTGAATTCTCGAAGAAAGCAATTTTCAAGAATTATAGC
>JAAAQI020138261.1:0-12438 GCA_011800005.2 Stichodactyla mertensii
GCTTGGAGATATGGAATTTATCTTCTCATGTTCAAATTTGATATCTCACTTGTTCACTGTGCTCACTCGTGAGATACCAAATTGAACACTCAAAGATAAATTCCATATCTCTGCACGCCCATGTATTATTCTCTATTTATCATACACTGACACAGCCTATACTAGAGTACTATGTATCCTTGAAAAAGTTTGTAAGAAATTGCACAAATTTGCACAAATTTGTAAGTTAGTAAAGAGTTCTATACAAAAATTTACACTAATTATCATTATCATCACCATCATCATCACCATCACGATTATCCTTGTTATACATAAAATACTTATTTCCCCTCCCTACCCCTACCCCAAAAAATATCGACACTCCTACCACAGGCAATCCAAACACTTGATACCAACCTGAAGAAACAGTAATAACTCGAGGCGATTCGTTCTTTGACAGGCATGGAATCAACTCTTTGGTCAAGATATATGTACCAAGGGTATTTGTAGCGAAGTTCTTTTCAAGCCCATCGCTGGTTACTTCTCTCGTGTTCACCATACATCCAGCGTTGTTCACAAGGGCATGTAATGGTCTCTCAGACGAAACGAACTCACGAGCAAAATTACAAACATTAGAAGGCTGAGACATGTCTAGGATATGTAGTTCCACCTTATTGTTGCCTGATACTTCTATAATTTCGTTCCTAGCTTGTTCTCCCCGGGTTTGGTCACGGCAAACCATGTGAACGACAGCTCCTTTCTTTGCAAGGGCGAGAACTGTAGCTTTTCCGACTCCGCTATTCGCTCCTGTGACCATGAACGATTTGTGGCTGATATCGACGTCTAATGCATCGGGTTTGAAGGATTTCTGAGCAGCGACGAAGCCTGTTTTGGTGTATTCTCGTAAACCTTTGACAAACCACACAGAATACCTGTAGACCGACATCTTGATCGTCTTGTGATTCGGTTCCTTCGATTACGTAACAAAACAAGGTACCAGAGGATCGTGTCAATACAACACAGGTATCCCACACTTACGTCCCTGGTAAAAGCAAAATACGAACTAGATGCAATTGGAATCCTCGCGTGTGATCCTCTATACATGTAGACCTTGAAAATATTCAACTTCAAAGGATTCAAAAATGCAGATGCGCTGACGGTTTTGGAATCTGTCTATTTAGTGCCCTGGAAAAGTGGGATTTAGGCCACTGGAAATGGGAGAAAACAAAATGTAGCTGGGAAAAGGTTTTCTACGGACCTGTATGTACTGTCCAACTTATTTTCTTAGTTTGGGAGTTGGAGACTGGGAAATGGGATTTGTACTGGGTGGGAAATGGAACTGCCAGCCTCCTTCGGGACCCTCTCCTAACAGGGATCAATTCTTTCCCTTTTCCCAATTTTCCCTTTTTAGTTCCACCCACCCACAGAATGAGATATTCACTGCCTTCGACAGTTTTCGTTTTTTTACGTATTTGCAAATGTTTGTGCCGTTTTCGCTGGAGACGACATCCTCACCTCATAGATACTAGACAAAGAAAAGCCTTAGAACAGACGCATCAAGAACTTCCAGTCTGCTATATATCCTGGAAGCCTCCTCGGGTGATGAAAAAGTGAGTACCATCAGTACCATTTGCCTTTTCGGGGTTGCGGTTTGCATTGAATTATGGGACTGTTTTAAGGGGACAAGTGCACTTTTCATCTCATGACGTCATGTAGTGTCAATATACAGTAGAAGTGTGTGAAAGTGAGAGTAGAGTGGTTTTCATTAACCCGTAAAACAAAGTGTACTAATTAGAGTGTAATAGTCAGATAGACACAATAAAAAACAAAAGAAAAAAGTGTGATAAAGCATAATACGCTAAAGTGTATTTCACGGGTTATAAATGAAAACCACTCTATATGGAGGGCAATCATATCAAGAATAGGTTATAAGTACTTTAGTACAAATTTCAGTGAAATGCTGTTCTCTAAAACAGTCCCAGAATCCATCGCGAACATTATTTTAAAATGGACATGTGAAGCTCGCTATACTGAATTTGTGAAGGCTGGTGGTGATGGAGATTTTGGTGGAGATCGCTAGGTTTTGCACGAGCGTGAGGGGGAGTCTGTCTCTGTATAGGAAATAACTCAAAGATTCATTTATATAATAACTCTTTATTTTCACAGAGATACGAAAAACTGACCCTAAAATATTTGATTATAAGACCTAAATCACGCAGGAGTAAACAACAGCCTCCCGTACTTTCGTACTTGATCGCTTGTCCAAACCATTTTGTTATATAATACTGTAGGATGCTATGTTATTTAGTATTCACTATCATGTATTAACTCAACTTTAAATATCTGGTTATTATTACGGACTGGTTCAGAAAGTAAAGGGGGTTAGGCCATGAAAAACAAGGGGTGGGTCACTTTATTGAGCCTCAAATAAGGGGTGGGTTATGAGAAAATAAGCCACTCATTAGGGCTGGCTTATCATTTTTTGAGATATTACACAGGGGTGGGTCAACTTGTTCTGGGCTTAAAACAAGGGGTGGATCACCATTTTCTTCAATTTCGATAATTGAATATTTATACTAGTATTTACTTTCTGACCAATCCCTTGAAAATGTTTTTGCGAAAGACATTAAGAATTTGAGTTCTATGCAGAAGATTTGAAATATTTTTATATGACGTGATCATCATCATTAGCGTTTGTTTCCAGCGTTTGTTTTGAGAGTCGCGGTCTGCGACAAAACGTTATTTTTATCGAATTTTTCTTGTGGAGTTTTTGATCAATTTTGTTACTATTATTTGCGATAGTTTATCTAGCGGAACTGTATTGGGCTGATTCTTAGTCCAATCGAATCCTTGCCGACTTCCGCGACCTGCAAAGAGAAAGAAAGAAAAACGTTTTCATCCATCTTGAATCGAATTTTTTTCGTTTCATGTTTTTAAATTTCCACTCAACATTCGAGGTCATGGCAAAGAGTTGACGACATCGAGCCAATCACAGTACGCGCGTCAAATAGAGCAATATTTCGTATGACTGTAAAAAGCTCACGGCACGAACACGGTCGTGACACGATCAGGGCACGACAAGGCACGTCAAAATTCTCGAAAACATCACGGTCACGGCAAGGTGCGCTTATGACACCACTCGTGCCGCAAGCCTTTTACAGTAATACGAAATCTGGGGTGCTTTTCATTTAAACCAATCCATCCGGTTGGAAAGACTGTCGGTTGGAAATTTGTTTGCTAAAAAACAACGATAAGACAGTCCAACGATAAATGGTACGCCCGTCTTCCAACCAAAAAGAGCGGGAAAACACAAATGGTACACGTGTCTACCGGATGAACCGAAAAGAGCGGGAAAAGTGGATTACCTCGATCGGAAGACCGAGTTTTCCGGAACTTTCCAATCGGAATGACATACCATTTGCTCTTCCAACTGAAATTTCCGGTTTTTCCAGGCAAATGGAAAGTACCCCAGGTCTGAAAATGCTTTGACACGGTACAATCACGGTCACGTCACGCCCGTAGCAATAGTTTTTACCTTCATACTCCTCTAGTAAGCATGTCAGTGTTACATACCTTGCATACTTCACACACGATGCCTTTAAACTCAGGACAATAACTGGTCTGACAAAATGGACATTTTTCCTGAGGTTTACCTCTGTGAAGACGAAACATATACTGGATTAATACCAGGTCAAAATGAAGAAACACTGCTGCGACCTATGGGTGGGGAGGGACGGGAAAGTGGGGGAAGAGAACTTAAAGCTTTACCTGTACAAAGGCTTGTAAGATGAACCACAGATGGAGAATGGATTATGTTCATCGTACTGAAGCTTATGGGCGTCTGTGGGGTTCTTGTCACAGGCTTGCAGAACCTTTCGCGTCTGTTATACAACACAAACCACACAAATCAACATTAACTACTGCAGACTGCAAAGTTAGGTGAAAAGGAAGCCCCATATATATTCGTGCAGTCAACACCACAGGAAACCCAATTTGGCATCTTCACATTCTTTATCATTACCTGTGTGGCTACATCAGGTCGAGGTCCAAGTTCCAGTAGACGACGAGCAAAAGAGCCAGCAGTCTTGAAATTTTTAAGCTGTTGACAAGACATAAAACCCCCAAGAAATTAACTAACTCATGTAAAACGATTCACTTGTATTGAAAAATTGGCTGAATCAGTTCTTTACCTTAAAGAAAAGGTTGAGTGCCGTCCTTAGGGTGAGGATCTGGTGCACTGGTTGGAGATTACAATGTGTAAAGTATGCAGCCATCTAAACATTGATATAAAAAAGGTTAGCATTGACAAAACTAAAATTTAGTAAAAAATAGGAAGCCGATTTATCGTGGACACCCGGCCATAAAGATGCTTACCTCGCATAGACGCTTTTGTTCTTCAAGATTGCTCTATGGATAGGAACAAAAAAGACATCCATGAGAAAGTGAACAAACAGGAAGTATATGCTGTACGAAGAATATAACAACCAGTCTGACATTCTCGGGAAGAGCCCCCCCCTCCCCAAGACAATCCTTTAACTTCACCTTAGGCATGAGGTTTTCTCTCTGCTTTTATTTGTAACCTAGGATTTGTTCAGTGCACTAAAAAGTACCCGCCCCTCCCCCCCAAAGGGACAAACATCCCCACTCCTCCCCCAGACAGTCCTTACCTTAGGCATGGTTTTTCTCTTGGTTTCCATCTGTAATCCCAGGATGTATTGATGACAGATCCCCACCAACTGCTGGGCTTCACTCACTTCTTGTTTAGAGTCAACCACTGTGAGGAGAACACTCAAGAGGATATCATGGAACTTGGCAGTGGCTTCTTGGAATTTACCCCCTGTAGTCAATTGGTAAGCAGCCTGGAGAAGAGGTGAATAAGAAATAAGAAAACTCAAGATCTCAAAAATTACCGTCCGTATCTGCCCGCGACTAAAACGTTCTGTCGCGACGTCAAACTTTTGATACCCCATGACTATGGTTAAACAATAGGTGATGATGACGATGATGACGATGATGATGATGATGATGATGATGATGAACATGAATCAAAGACACAGCTTTAGATAACTAGAGATTGACGTTGCCAATATATATTACCTGTAAACGCTGAACCAAGGTATTCAACTTGAGTCCTACGGCAGGCAAGCCATTGCGAGCTCCTGCTTCTTGCCTGAATTACAAAAGCACATTACATCGTCAGTTTGCTATTGAAGACTACAATCAAAGAATCCTTCATCATGCAATGATGGTCATTCCCTTGGGCATTACGTAGGTACACACACATCAGTGGGTTTGCTCCAGAGGCAGGCTCCTCGGTTATCTCGCACATTTGGCTGCCCCGTGAAAAAGGCGTATACGTTTAAAGTAAAACCATCAATTTGATTTGTATGAGGGACTTTCTTACCAGTTTCTGTGAGGATATCCAAACAAGTTTGGTAGAGCAGGCCCAGCAATGATAGCTGTTCTGGATCGTGAATAAGCTAACATAAACATCGGTTTTAGTGGCTCAAAGTTCACCACACCAACTTGATCATGGAGAAGCTAAACAGATATAAATCATAATAGTTTGACGGTGATCTTTTGTGGAATACATCGCCAACAATATATAATGGTTATTGACCAAGCATGAGGTCCAGATGGGGGGATATTGGTCAAGTTCTTTTTTTACGTTTGTACAGACCGAGCCTGTGAGGCGAGGTCCATACACACGAAAAAAGAACGAGACCAATACCTCACCATCCGGACCAAACAAGCTTGGTCAATAAATGGTTTATTATAGGCATGGCAAACAAAGTTTTCGAAAACAGTCCATAACGTTTGTTGAGATCATGAAAAAATCCAGACTTCTCAGCAACAAACCAAATTGATTCATTATCATCCAGAATGGCTTGCCATATAATTAAGTTCACCAGTGTATCAAGCCATTCAGGAGGAAAGGTCAAAGGTTTATTAGCAACCTCATGGCAACGGTTACTCACCCTACCCTCCCCTGCCATACATAACACAGTCCCTTAACTATAACACAATCCTGTAGAAAGTGTTAGACATACCCTCATGACACTCAAATGATCCTTACCCTACCCTCCCCTGTCATACATAACACAACCCTATAGAAAGTCTTAGACATACCCTCATGGCACTCTCAAATGATCCTTACCCTCCCCTCCCCTGTCATACATAAGACAGTCCCTTAACTATAACACAACCCGTAGAAAGTGTTAGACATACCCTCATGGCACTCTCAAATGATCCTCCCAACACGTGATCAACAGCAAGCTGCGAGTTGTTGCACCATATTTGCATTTGGCTTGTACCTTTGTTTGGTGGTACGAAATATCCTTCTTCCCCTGATGGGACAGATGCAGGCCCCACATCCTAAAAATGGTAGAGTACAAGTTGATCAATAACTTAAAAGTACTCCTGTGAGTGATTTTCTGTAGCAATGAAGATTCAACTGAGAGAAACTACAGTTGAAAAAATGATAAATTCGAGCAGATTTCATGACTGTGAAAAGGTTGCAGGACGATCATTGCCTTAAGTGTACCTTGCTGCTACTGTAATGTTTTCTAGAATTTTGACATGCCTTGACTGTATCACAACCATGTTCATGCCACAAGCTTTTCACAGCCATACGAAATCTGCTCTATTGAAGGGTTCAGTGCTTACCAAATCGGCAGGTAGTTCCAAATCATCATCACCAACATCCCATCCACCTCCTTCGTCATCTTCACCAACACCTTCAACACCATCACCCTCACCAAATCCTCCTTCTGTGAACAAAAGCAACAAAATACATGTAAACGAAAAATGGTTAGTTTTACAAAGAAAAAATATTCTTTTATTTCCAAAGACTTTTCAAGTGCAAATGAAAATGAATTCCAAATTTCAGGACTTTTTAAAGAGTTTCAGGACTTGCACAAAACCTGCAACCAAGGATTTCAAAATAATGAAGAAAAAGTCAAAAGGTGCTGTCTTTTTAGTTACATCTGAAAAATTTCCTCTTGTATGATACGACACTTATTTTCTCTATTATGGAGTGTTGGATTCAACTTTATATATGATATTCACGTTTCAATGAAGATGCTTAGAATTTCAAAGTGTTTGTATTGACAAATTAGTGCATTCTTTACTTTATCAGTGCTATGTGTGAGTAATCTAATCAGCTTTACCTTCATCAATGATCAATTCAGCATCTTCTCCCCAACCTTCACCAGCTCCTTCACCAATATCATCAACAGCAGCCATGGAAGACCCTCCTCCTAAGGATACAACAGTTAGTTGATCAATAACTTAATCCACATGACCCTACCAAACAAATGAGTAAACAACTAATCACGCAAAGCAAGTTGGTCAAAACCTCCAGTCACTACTCTTTGCATTTAAAAATCATTTCTTGCATGGTTTTTAGATAATTTACAGATGAAATATCATTCTGATTCAGAGTTTTGGACTTTTCTAAGAACTCAAATGTACTGGATTCAATTGTCAATAGTTTTCAGGTAGACAAAAAAGGTTGAACATACGGCCAGCCATAACAAATTACAACTGACTGTGATTGGTTAGAAAATTGAATGCCACTCAGCTGGTAATTTACAGATCTACAGCTGATTACTATACATGTATTAATAATCTATGTGTAAGGTGATGAACTTGCCTTTTGCGGCCATAGCTCCCTCGAAGAATGTCTTGCTGACAGTCAGAAGAGGCCAGTTGCCTTCATTTTGTAGTATGGGTACGAGAGGCTGTAGCATTTTGGCATTGGGATTGACTTTAGGCAGCTATAATCAAGAGAACAGAAGAAAGAATAGAGTGAGAATTGGAGAATGTATAATAAAATTCAAAGCACTCAACATCACAGCATGGAATCGATGATATCTGATGAATCAACCATCCATCACATCTTGCAAAACATCCATCCATACATGTCCATTGAACCCTAAATCCATCAATCCGCCCCACCCATCTATCCATCCATTTACCAAACCATTCATCCCCCCACCCAAAACATCCATTCATTCTATATTCATTGAGCCCTCAATCCATCTATCCATCCATTTACCAAACCATTCATCCCCCCACCCAAAACATTCATCCATTCCGTATTCATTTTACCCTCAATCCATCAGTCCATCCACCCACAGATCCACCCAGCAATCCATCTATTTACCAACCAATCCATCCATCCATCCATCCATCCATCCATCCATCCATCCATCCATCCATCCATTTCTTCATCTGTGCCTGTATTCAAATTGAATACACTGCAACTTACAGTTTCTGCATCTAGTTCAAAAGTTGACATGACGTCTTCTGCCTCTTCGCTCAAACCATGTGTTGCAGCAGTCAAATAAGCAAGAGGACCCTGTCCCAGAGCCTTCAGGATCTTCACCCTCTCCTCTACATCACCGGTGTACAGAGCATTGTGGTACTGTCCACTCATGTCCTTACGAATCTCAGCTGGGGAAAAATGTTCAAAAAGGCATTAGAAAAGTATTTGGAAGTTTTCTTTCTGGAGAATGTATAAAAGAAATTCTGATTTATTCATCCGTGAAAACAAAAAGCTTGAGGAAAGTCTTTATTTTCAGAATTCAAATGACTATTCAATCTTTCTGAAAATCTGATCAAAATAAGATCCTACTTACGATATCTTATTTGATGTTAACCACATTATTTTACTGAAATAGTGTCACTTTTCTTGATTTTAATTTTTCTCTTTCACGTTTTTTGGTCTTTTTTTGGATGGAAGGCTCTTGTAGATAATTAATGTGACTGTGTGACACAGTTAAGCCCAGCTGTTGATTTGTTCAGGCTGACTGCGTGATGCAGTTTGTACGTCCAAACCCATAAGATTGACCCACCTCACCACAGAGTCTCCAGTAGCTCAGTGGTAGAGCATCCGACTAGATTGTGGAGGGTCATGGGTTCAATTCCCATCTGGGACTCTGATTTTTTCTGACATCCTATTTCTATCTTTAAATATTTCTATTGATGGTTTTTTCTTTTTTTAAATCCAGTTTTCCCATCCAATGGTTTGATGACAGTTTTAGGTATTTTTGAAACTAAATCTTGTATACAGAGAATCTGTGTTCATGTGTTAACAATGTACCATTATTATTTAATTTGGCACACAGCTCATTACATCTGAGAAACATGACATGTACCCTAAGATGCTAGCTAGAGTAAAAATGTCCCAACATGAAGACCTGGCTTGCTACAGACAAGCAAACCAGGTGAGTAAAGGTGGGTTACAATTTAGCAAGACAAAACAACTGTACCATCAGACCATTTACATGAACTGACTACAATGTAGGTTGTACTTGCAAACTACAGGAAAATATAATTAACAACATGAATCCAAAATGCATGACCACTTTTTTAAGTTTAGGAATTTAGGAATTACCAAATTTGTGCATGAAGTAAGTTTGAAGTTCACCAACAAATTTTAAAATTTTAGAACTTTAGAATCTCCAAATGAACTTCAGAATCCACTTGTTGAAAGTTATGTGAAACACAATGTAAATTTGATTGGGAATTTGGGGTTCATACTGTACCTAGAAGTACTTTAATAAAGATACCCACCAATTTTCTGCATTTTCTGCAGCTTCTCAATATTTCCAGTGATGAGGTACAAGAAAGATAGCTTATCAAAGTTCTTGGTTCGTTGATAGGCCATCTCAACAACCTACATACAAAGAAAAAATAACAATGATCAGGTTAATAATAATAATTAATCCTCAGACCAGTTACCTTCACAAAACAAATGAAAAATCATCCCTTTTCTCAGAAGAAATTCAACTCTTGTTCTATGTGAAAAATTTATAGATGACAAAGCAGATTTTGTATGAGTGGGAAATATGTCATATTTGTAGCTGTGCCATAGCTGGACATACTTTACTGTAACCATAACAACATGTTACGACTGGATGATTCACACAAACACAATGTGAAGCCATTTCAATGTTACTGCACTGCTACAACCTGCTGCAAGTCAGTACCAAATGTTACTAATTCATGTGAAAACCATTCTAGTATATCAGCAGCAGTTTTTATTACCTGATGGTTGCCTTGCCTCAATGCGGCAGCACCCAATCTTTCCCAGCATGCTTTGTCATCCAATGCCTTAGCTGCTTCTAATGCAACCTGGAAAGAATTATATAATCAAAGTCTTGAGAGTCTTTACTTTTGAGCATACTAATTGCATTTATATTATTATAGAATGTGAAAGGAAATTAATAGTAAAGATTTTTGGTTACCTCAATATTGCCACACTCCAAAGCAAGACCAAACCTTGTCTTCTCATCTTTCACAAAGTGAAGTGCCACCTAAAAAGATTTCACTGGGTCACTTACTGCAGTGCAAATCCCAAATGTGCGACCGCTTTTAGCATACTTTTACAGATACCTTTATTTGCATACTTTTACACATGTTTTTAAGCATTATTCTGTTAAATTTATGTATTGCACAACTTGTAAAACCCAGGTAGCCGGTGACCCTACCATTGAGAAGCATTGAAAAGCTCTTGCATTTAAGGAAACTGTTTACAAAATTGGCAAAAAATGGTGGTTTCAGATCCTGACAATTTTCACATTCCTAGTGCTAGCACCTGTCACATTTATACTAACCTCTGGATATCCTTTCTTTTGCAAGTAAGATATGATGGATTGTCCAACAAGCTTGGCATTCCTAACCATGTGTAACACCTGGAGAGTGAAATGGCAACCATTAAAATAAAAGCCACAGAAGCACATACCTTTATCCTATTCAGAACATCAGCTATAAACCCCTTGCATAGCATCATCAGACATCATGTTTGTCATCTGGTAATCTTTTTTACTGTTGGCACCAAATTTAGGGACAGCAAAACCAAATTTAGAATTAAGGGGGGGGGGGTGAAAAAGCCCTATTCGTATCCCCTCATCTCTCTCCTCCCCACCTCTGATATTTACATTATCAAGATCATTAAATTCCCAAAGGGTTCATTTGTATGTGTGCACACATATCTTAGCAGGAAACAAGCTGTCTAATGACATAATGTGTTAATACTCCAGTTTTGAGTTCTCTGTTGCTCAGGGTTAACCTCATTTTTGTGTAGAATATTCACATGCCTCAGTGAAGGTCCGTGGAATTTCAAAGTATTTGTATTGTTGAACTTGTGCATTCTTTACTTTACTGTTGGTATTTGTGAATATTTTGACACTGAATTGAGGCTAACCCTGAGTAAATGAGTCTATAATCAAGGAACACAGTTGACTATTTTGTGAACTCGAAAACTGTCTATTTGGCTCATGATTACAGACTTACCTCATCATATTTGCGGTGAATTAAAGCCAGCTTAAACTTGAATTCAGTAGGATCAATTCCAAGTACTCTGGTCTTGCATTCTCTATCCAAACAGTAAACACTGCTTCCCTGTAAAATGTTTTTATCAATCAAAACAATTATTAACTCTACATGTAGCACTGAATTGTAATTTTGATTGGTGGAAGTCAAAACACCAGATAGCTCATTACATTTGTGACCAGGTTCAGGCTCTAGTTATAGTTATATAAACTACAGATAGATTGTGGTTTTCCATGTAGGGTTACATCCACGTTGTAAAGGGTATTTGACCCTTGCAAACTAACAAACAATCTTAAAACCAGTTTAGCAAGTTTAGAACAGGGTGTGTCAGATCTAATTTCCTGTAAGGCTCAGGTATCCTTACATTGTTTACACGAGGCTCAACTATAATTATAGATTACAATAAAGACAAACCCTTGTTGTCCTTTTACAACAACTTCAATCTAAAAACTCAAGACAACCTTGTTTTGCTATGTGAGCAGAAACCATAATGTCTAGTAGGCCTGGACATCTCAAATTCACCTGGTCACACATTTGACATTCTATCGGATCCAGAAACATGACAAGTGCCCTAAGATGCTAGCTAGAGTAAAAATGTCCCAACATGAAGACCTGGATTACTACAGCCAAGCAAACCAGGTGAGTAAAGGTGAGTCATAATCTAGCAAGACAAATTACTGTACCATCAGAATATGAAGGGCTGATGGTCTACAAAAGTCTGTACTTGCAGAAACACAGGACTAGATAATGGTATTATCCCATTAATAAAGAAATAATGTTCAAGGGAATCAAGTCTACAAGAGGAAAGCTTCTTGGAGCTACAACTTGGCACAGAAATAGAATGCACTTCCACCATCATTTTCTAGGTTCATGTTCTCATCAGTACATGAAAAAGCTAAAAATGACGTTCTGCTAAGGATGTGAACCTAGAAGAGGACAGCATGTGCATGAAAAAGAATGCACTAGCACCAACCTCTTGATGTTACATTGTACTTTGGGGCAATTCCACATGAGACATTGAAAAACATTCATTTCTAACATGCAAGATATCTTGGTAAATTGTACATCAATATAAGTTAAGTCTTATAGATTATACAGTAATATGTCTATGTGCCTGTT
>JAAAQI020138272.1:0-12436 GCA_011800005.2 Stichodactyla mertensii
GTTCACTTTTTCGTGGTTTTATGAGTTTTGGGGGGGGGTCTCTTCATTTTTTAATTTTCCGATCGGGGGGGCCCCCCCCCCCCCCCTACCCCTCCCACCTCAAAGGTGCTAGCTACGCCGCTGTTTTGAAGATTGAATATTCAGCTCAATATCATTAAGGTAGTTCCGGACCCTTGGATTTCGTTAATGAATTTTCTTTTAAATTCCCAAATTTGAAGATAATTGTTAGGCAAGTCAAAAACCGAGAAAAAAAGAGGGGGTCACCGTAGTTGTTATTGAGCTATAAGATGTCGTAAAAGTAGGTATTTTAGATGATTGGCAGTGATTTTGCTCAAATAGGCTGTATTCAATATAGTCCACAGATTGTAAACGGTTTCGGCGACCAAAAGCAAAACACTGTTCCAGTAATAGCTGAAAGGTTATTCTAGTCTTTTGTTTAATAAAAATGTTTCAAGTGAGTGTAAGTATGGTTGAAAGTAAATTCTAGAAGCAAAATTCTGCGCTGTTAAGAGCCACTAAATGCGTACAGGGTTGTAAAAATGTAGAAAATCGATGATGATCTCGTCAATAGACATAGTATTTTTATTTTCTATATCGCAAGAATAGTAAATGAAACCTTAAATAAAAGGGGAAAAAACAGGGGGTCACCATATTATTTCAAGAGTTAGAGAACAACAAAAGAGAAAAGCCTTCGAAAGCGAACAGCAAATACAACGCGATTTTAGCGATATTCTCGCTGGCCTTTTAGATCGATAGAATTCTTTAAATTTAAAAAATTGAGAATAAGCACTTACTTTACACGGTGCACAATAGTTTTTTATAAATCTTTTTCAACCGTTTGGTCGATAAAATGTTATTTTTCTGCGCTAAAATTAGAGTTTCTACGCTTTCCAATCGTTGGCACACTAGTGCCCAGACTCCCCACGTTAAAACCAATATTCTTCAATAAAAGTGCGCGCGCTCGGATGCGTGCGGAGAATGCGCAGTAGTAAGGGTCCGGAACTACCTTAAATGGAGCCCTCCCGGAGTTACCCATAATTCTCCTTGCATGGTTTAGCGCGTGCAAACGAGGTCAGGGTCTGGTTAGGAGCAAAGTATATGAAGGAGACTTAATAATAATAATAATAATAGCTTTATTGGTACATCCAATAAAAATGGGTCTTCACATACCAATTACAATAAAATCTAATATAAACAATTAAAATCTAAAATAAGCATTTAAAAGTAATAAGAACAATACCATATTATTAAAAACTTAAGATACATAATTCATCATTATACCTATTGAAAGTCAATGGCTTAAAAATTCGTCAAGGGCACGTCCTTTAATGGCGGTCTTTTAAAGACATTAAATGACTCTATGTTTGCTAAACTTTCTGGAAGGTCATTCCAGAGCTGAACAGCCCTATATGAGAAAGATCGCTGACCTGCTGCTGATCTAAAAAATGGTATATTAAGCTTATCTTTATTCCTAGTATTTCTTGTATGCACCTGGCTTCTTACTGTGAACTTACACAAGGATGGTGGGGCTAATCCGTTTATACATTTAAAAGCCATTTTAAAGTGTCTCTAATCTCCAGTTGCTTAGCAACCGGCAACCAGTGGAGTTCCTTTAGCATCGGCGTAATGTGATCATACTTCCTTGCGCCAGTCACGATCCGTGCAGCAAAATTCTGAACTTTTTGAAGCCTAGCGATGTTCTTTTTTGTTGTACTAACCCGCATGGACGAACAGTAAAAATGCTTGCTAAAAACTAATGAATTTATGATGGTTATAAGCGTAGACCTGTCAAACAAATGTTTCACCCGACTTATTTGGCACAGGCTACCTATACACTTAGATACAACAATATGTTTTTGTACAGTATGTTTTTGTACATACTGTACAAAAACATACTGTACTTCGGAAATTAATCGGAAAATCTTCCCCAGCTAGTTTAAGATTAAATATTTGAATCTACGTACAACTCCTTTTTATTCAAGATGGTTTAAGTTTCTCGTATTTATTTAAGATTCCTTTTGTATTTTGAAAATCTTGTGTAATAAAAACGACATAACGCTAAGAAGAACTTTTTGCAATATTCACGCGAGATTGTGTACGTCGGCTCATGGAAGCAAATTTCTTGCAATTATCAATTTTTTTAGTTTTTTCAAAACCGTGTGGTTTACCTATATCAAATCTTTTGAGCAAGAAAATCCATAGTTCCTGAGAAAATTTTGGTTTTTTAACTCACTGCTCCGTTCGGAACAAGCAGCGATTTCTTACTAGTAAGTCATTTGGCTGTTCAAAACAAACAACTTTTAAGGGCACGCGTATAAATAGTATAGTAATAAAATCGTTTATCGTCCGTTTTTATTACCTGGTTGGAGCCACTGGATTTCGTAAAACACGGGCCAGTCTTTTTGTAATTATATATTTGCTTTCGGCAGTTTTAACTTTTTTTCAAGCTGTTCCCGAATCTCTCTTTCACAGGAAAATATTTTCTGTTCGCAAATTTGGAACAAATTGGGAAAATGCTACCAAACCCAGTATTGGGACATAATATTCCCTAAAAAATGGAATAAATGTTCAAGGAATATTGGGATATTCATGTCCCATTATTGGATTTGGTAGCATTTTCCCAATTTGTTCCCAATTTGGGAAACAAAGATGTTTTCCTGTGTTTCTCACGTTTGACTTCATCTAAGTTTTGAAATGTTTGATTACCAACTCTAAATAATGCTCAGAGCACTATTAAACGACCGTTGAATACCAAGAAAGAAAGTCTTAAGCGAGGGATTTGGTTTTCAATTATTGAAATAGCATACTAGTCTAGGCTAGTTCTCTTAACGTTCGTTTCCCAGTGAATCAAATGCGGTAGTCTGATCATTCGTAAAACCAAAATGTATAGAATTACACCTCTATAGTTAAAATTAAAAATAAATTTTAAAAAAATGTTTAAAAGCTTCAAGACTAAATCCTTAATGTAAAAAAAACAATGTATTTAATTTATTTATTTATCAAATGATTGTTTCGTAAAGTTGTTTCCAAAAAAAGGGAAAGGTTCCAGAATTCTCTACTTACATTACGGCTGCCAGGCTCCAGCATGAAAAGGTAAGTGAAAATCTTTGCACGACTAGTTTTCGCAGTTAAATTAAGAGTCCTTTCCTCTACTGATCGATATCAAAAGATGCCAAATTTATAGAGAACAGATCTAAAGGTGCTGGTCTGTTACACTTGAGAGCTGTTGCTGGTGTTTTTTAATAATTCAACGGCTCTGTTATTAAAAATCAGTCGGCAAATCTACCTTTTATTTGAAGTATTTTCGCGGGAACAAACAGCGGTTTTGCTCATTGTGCATTAAAATGCAAAAGAAGGATGTAAATGGATCTACCAAATAGGATATCTGAGTAACAGAACTTTTCCTGTTCTTGTTTAGACACAGTACACGAATTTCCCCAAAACTAGGATCAGTTTTCAATGTTTTTGTACCCTGACCTCGCTTGTGCGCGCAAATCATAAAGAATTGTGGATAACTCCGGCCATGCTTTTTTTGCTCGCTCCTAATGCCTGGACTGGAGCCGTAATAGTGCCAAACGACTTTGATCTTTGGTAGTCACGCGACTGTATTACGTCATTCCATTGAAATATGTCATGTACGTCTGGGAACGAGATACTCAAGGGATGGAGCAGTGGCAAGGCTCAGTCGAGATCCATATCATACCTCCGACGTTCAGGGATCATATTCTAGGAGTCCAATGTACGTACAACCTATACTAAAACTAAACACTAGCAAACTACACGATCAACTACCGGATCTTTAATGTAAATATGAATTAATTAATTGAGTTTTACTTGAGTTTTCCAGAAATTATCAATCGCTTTTACGGTACGGTTACAGTATGTAAATAATTTCTGAATCAAGGTCAGTCGGCTGTCTATAATTTTCCCGAAATCTCTCAGTGGACCAGCTTTTGCGCGTAACTATCATTTCGACGTCAAAATACACCGATGATACACAAAATTAAACTGTCCAGAATGCATCAAGTTTACTGAGTATATAAGATGCTGCTTGATGCATTACACGTACAGTTCAGTGTACCGTACGTTGAAAACCCAAAACCATACTCTCAGATCTAACAGAACATATCAAGCACAGTTTGACTTTCTCTCAATTTCTTTTCATGATCACACTTTGGTTTTTCAAACTGAGAGCCAAAATATCTTTTAAATTTTATCTTAAGTTGCCGTTCTTGGCATACCTAATTTCTAACTAGCTGCTTTATTAGGCATGGGGTCACGCTGGCGAGAAAGTCCAAGGGCAATTAAATGGCGTTGTGTGTATTTGAAAAATAAACGAACTAAGCAGGGACGTAGGAGCGAAATTTTTGGAAGGGGAGAGGCGCTAAAATGGAAGGCAGCTGTACAATATTTATGCAATAGCGTTCTTGTTTAAAGACAGGCGATACTCTAGTTTCTTCTTACATTTTTACTTGTTCTTTGAACCAAGCTTAAGTTTATTTTCTTTTTTATTTCTCTCCTGGTGAACCTTGTGCATGGTCAAAAAGTTGGAGGGGGAGGGGGGGGGGGCTATAGCTCTCCTAGCCCCTGGCTTCTACATCCCTACTACGAAAGACGTTATTGTGTATTTGAATGGTAAACTACCCGGGGGGTACTTCAAACCATTTTGTATGGAAGTGCTCCGCCCGGACTCTGGACCCCTTACCCTTTTATATACTAAATTTCTGCAAAAAGGTACCCCTTTTATATACCTTTGCCTGAAAAGGTGCCCCTTTTATATACTTACCGGCTTTGACGAATAGAAACCCTTTTTATTTGCCCTTGATAAAAATGTCTGTCAAACACAGCGGTGTTAGCTTTTGACATCTTTTGTGCTTAGAAAAGTTAGCTAGGGAAATTTAATGGTGAAACCCTACTCTTTTCTATACCGGAACTCGCAAATTCCCGACCCTTTTATATACCTTTGGCCTAAAAAGGTACCCCTTTCGGGCAGAGCATCTACGTATAGGCCAATATAGGGAGTACCCCCCCGGGGTAATCTAGCTACAAATTAATTGTACTTTTCTGCAGTCCTTTGTAGTTGTGAAGTATTATTCTCTCTCGGTCTTTTGTCTGACCTCTGTTTTCAACTCACCTAAGTAGCTATCGAAATTAGACGGTGTGACTAAGGGACCGTTCATTATTTATCGAACTGGGGGGTGGGTGAGGGAGAAATTAGCAAATTCTATCTTTTTTTTGCGTTCCTCCCTCAACGAAAGTAAATTTTTAGGACCCCTTACGCCATAAAGGAATATTTAGCAATCCACCCCAACCCCACTCATCAACAGCCACCCACCCCTCCCGACCCCTCACATTGCCACTTAATATTGTTTCTGAAAAAAATGGGTATTGAAGTTGCATACCGTTTATCAAGAAAAAAACATTTTTCCAAGTGCCTGCCACTTCCAGTACGTGTAGTGCTGATACAAAAATAACAATAATAATAATGGCAATTTTATTTTAACGTTTTTTACAACAATTGCAAATCTCTCTACTTAAAGGCACTCCATAATTGACTACTCGAATATGACTTGCACGCATTTAGAACAAAATTTACAAACAACAAATAGTCTATGAGGAAAAAAACTATAAATGTTTCAGTTCTAAATAACAATAATAACTGTGAAATGTGAGAATGGAAATACTAGCAGGTAGATCATTCTAACTGTCAATCATATACTTTTTTCTTTTTGTTTTATATACATTTTTTAAATTTATTTTTGAATCCTCCCCCATAGGTAACTCATCAGTCCTTTCAAGACCCCCCCCTTCCCAAGGTCTCTAAAATTTCAGGTTCCCCATTTTCTCACTCATCCCTCCCTCTCCGATAAATAATGAACGGTCCCTAAACTCACTCTGAGTAAAGTTAATAAAGAAAACTCGGCTAATTTCAGAGAGACTAACATTGAAGCAAACATGAAGTTTTGTTTTACCTTCATTTAGTATGCGTGACTGACCTGACCCAAGCGTTTCCAATGACTGATTGTCTGATATGTGTAGAAATGATTTTAATTGTTTTGTGCATGGTCACGGTTGGAAAAAGTAAACAAAAAGATAGAACAATGGGCTTCATAACCATCTCATTCTATTAACTTTAATAATAATAATAATAAAGGTTTATTGGCATCATTTCCATACAAGTATAATGGTTCTTCATATGCCAAGAGCTAAATAAAGTTAACAATAAATGTAATATATATATATATATATATATAATATTAGAAGATAATAGACTATGAGTGATACTAATAGCAAATAAATATATATTAATTATATAGATAGAGTACAAACACGCGCAAAATAGTACAATATAGTGCTATTTATGTTGCACACTTTTAATGTCTTTGTTCCGAGTTGCCGTATGACTTGTCTGACGACTTCTTTCTTTAGATGGGAGAGTCAGAGCCTGAAAGATTGAAGCCAATTTCTAACGTTTCTATAAGTGGAGGAACACACGGAAACGAGTTGACGGGGATTCATCTCGTCAAGCACTGGATGAACAACGGAGCTTTCGTGAAACGCAATTCGTTCAAGACCCACCTTCTCCTGAGCAATCCTCGCGCAATTGAGAAATGCGTGCGTTACATCGACGTCGATCTAAATCGCCAGTTCTATAAAGAACCTTTTGTTCCAGGAGAAGAGAAATACGAAGTTCAAAGGGCATGCGAGATTCAAAAATGGATTGCAGCCAATAATGTGGACTATACCATCGATATCCATAACACAACTTCGAACATGGGCGTGACTTTGATCATGTCTTCAGAGGCAGCCACGACAATGGATTTACAAATTGCAGCTCGCGTCAGAGAAGCTTTTGATTTCCGTGTTCACATCTTAACTTTCATAAAAGGTACCTTTTCCAAGCAAGGCAGGAAGAAAGGGGGTGGATTCGTCGATCTCACGAATTCTGGATTAGGGCTTGAAGTTGGTCCGTTGTCGCATGGTACCATCAGGGCAGATATTTTTCAACGGAGCGCTCTGGTCGTGTCGAAAATCCTGGACGTCCTCGAGGCATTTAACAAAGGAGAAGTATTCCATGCAAGAGAGGCTGAAGTGTTCGAAGGCAAAAAAGCGGTTATGTATCCATGTGACGAGAATGGTAACATCTCTGCTATGATTCACTCAGAACTGGAAGGTCAAGATTGGAAGCCACTCAAGAGAGGGGACCCAATGTTTACTACCTTTGATGGACAGACAGTCACCTATGAAGAAGACGAGGTCGTTTGGCCGACGTTTATCAACGAAGCTGCTTACTTGGAAAATGATGTAGCCTTCATAGCAACAAAGAAAGCAACATTACATCTCGGAGCTGTAAAGAAAATATAAAATGGTTCTATTTGATCTGATTTGCGCACTATCTTTTGTAGGACATTGCAGTTTTAAAAACTATCACTCATTTTACAGTGCGTTTCACATAACTTTTGACAAAATGGGTTCCGAAGTTCGTGGCTAGATTGTATTCAGTATCAGTTCATCAGTTCACCAGTTCACGCACGTTTGCACCTTTGTATTTTATAAAAGAAATAAAAAACTTGCTCGCTGTGCTGTGTGCAGTTATAAAGCACTTGGATATGGGCAGAATACTCGAGAAGTGTTGAAGCACTCGGCTACGCCTCGTGCATCAACACTTCTCTCGCGTTCTGCCCATACTCGCGTGCTTTATAACTGCACACAGCACGCGGTCGCGTTTCCTACTTCATCAACCTTTTTATCGATACAATGTTACTGGTTTACTCGCGCTAGTTATTTTTTAATACTCTCTCAAGATAATTCAGTGCAAGTAACTTGGAATTGGAAGCAATTAATTCACATTTCTAAATTAGCTAAAATTGAATTTTTATTTTTCTATCACATTTTATTTTATCATCAATCAAGTAAAAATAAATATATTAAATATGTATACATTACTGTTATTTGTAATCAATTCCCTTTATACAAAAGTAACCAGCCATCGGTTCATCCTCGTGTTGAAAAATTCTTTAGTCAATCCTTATTGCAAGTACCTCTACATCCTCAACATACACAGATTTATTTAAGAACAATGATTGAACTCGATTGTCGTACCCAGACCGGGTCTGGTAATTTCTAATTCAGTTGAGTTCCAAGTTCGCTTTTACTAGCGACTTCAGCATCCGCTCTCCAATGAACTCATAATCCCGAGTCTACAAGCTAGAGCGATCTAGTTCAAGAGAAAGACAATAGCACTGTGAAGACTGAAATTACTTCCGTTGACCAATCACACAATAGTGCGAGAACATATAGTGCGAGAACACTAGCCGATTGTCCAATCGGAATGCTAGAAGATGTGCACGGTAACGATACGACCATCCCTGGTGTCAAACAGCTACCAAGAGTAGTATATAATTGGATATAATTATGATGGAATGTGCGTTCTAATAATCAACAAGCACTGCCACCCCCATATCGCATCTACTGGTCCCCATAGATGACACCACATTCCATTCATCTGTCGCTTGATCATAACATTCGATTGAATCTAACAAAGTCAATCCGTCATATCCTCCTACGGCGTAGAGTTTCCCGCTCAAAATTATCGAGCCAACGTAGCATCTACTGGACTGCATATCCGATGCTGCCACCCACTGGTCCATGCAAGGACTGTAGCGCTCTACTGTCGATAAGTGTTGGGTACCGTCATATCCTCCTAGTGCGTATAGTTGACCATCAAGAATAGAAACTCCAGCTCCTGGAAAATACGTGGGTGTTTTATGGTTTAGTCAACCTTCTACAGCGATCCCGCGATAGAGAAAGGAAGAGTAAGGATTTCGGGACGGCAAATCCCAATGGATTCGGATTCGGTGTCGTATGTGAGTAGAGTTTCTAGTTGGTTCTCTCCAGTGCTTCGAGGCTTTTTCTCCGGGTTCTCCGGTTTTCCTCCCTCCACAAAAATCAACTTCTAAATTCCAATTCGATCATGGAAAGAGGGCCACAGGTTTGTTAGCCACTAGCTATTTAGTGCTACCCTCGTAAAACAAGGACAGTTTTTTAACGCAAGGAACAACTTTGTACCTCTTTCAAATCAAAAGCGCTAGCTGTTGCATTCATTTACCTAACGCGTCTCGTACTGTACTGTAAATTCCCCTAGATGACTAGTTTTTAGACGAAATGGATATGGCCAAGCGGTACAATGGATCCTATGTGCACTTTTGTTGTCCGACGCGAGGTCGACCGCGCTATCAGTTTTGCTAGTCAATGATAATGCATAAAATTTGGGCTAAATAATATATTAAAAATATGTTAATTAGTATCTAGAGAGGTTACCAATGGATGCAAGTTTACAGTAAAATCTTGCACAGTGAGACGTTGGCCTTTTCTGAGATAGCGAAAGTGGTGCATTGTGGTCTAGATTTGGTACAAACATCTTTGTTCATCATGCCTAATATGGTGTTGTTTGTACCGAAGCTAGACCACAATGCACCCTGTTTGTCTATCTTAGAAAAAGCCCATGAAAGATAGGGAAAACTGACACCGCATCTAGAATCAAATATTACAATTCAATCTCGCTAGAGTCGGTGCTTTATACATACCTGATCTCCTCGTAGCCATAGACGATACAGCTGTCCATCGTCCCGTTCTGGGATCATATCGCTCCACGGTATTGAGGATTGTATCACCATCGTACCCACCCACCGAGTAAAGAATGCCATCCATGTTGGTGAGTCCCGCACCTTCTCGAGGGGACAGCATGTTACTGGCGACAGTCCATCGATCGATAGTGGGATCATAACACTCGACGCTGGTGTGACGGACAGTACCATCAAAACCACCAGAAACATAAATTTTACCTTTGAATTTCAGAGAAGAATTAATACAAATCAATACAAAAATAACAGAATGTGAGTGGTTTCTCAGAAAGTAAGAAAATCTGAATAATTTGGGCAAAGCATTCTGGTAGTGGTAGTAAAATGACGCCACCATGAAATCTTGACGGACCACAAAACTGAAACACGCAAATTCAGTAAAATGGAGAAGCAAATTTTATATTTAAAGAGGAGAATAATCAGTTTTATGAATTCTTATGGAAAAATTTCATAGAAATGTATGATAATTCTCAGCATAAAGCTCCTGGTGCAGTATCGTGGTATCGTGGCCCGTCAAGTTTTTGGATTTGGATAAGCGTGCAACCTTGAGAAAAGAGTCTATTCCAACTTAACAAACGTGCAAACACAACGGCAACTACGCTTATTCTCATTTTTGTCCATCTGGCTTACTGCGCACAGCATCGTTGCACAGTTAAGTTAAACTTGATTCGCGCTATGGTATTGCGCAAACAATTCGTTGTCGTAAAATATCATAAGCCCACGTGAAACATACCGTCTAATGTTGCCGCCCCAGCAAGGCCTCGTTTTTGTAACATGGAAGTAACTGTTGTCCACTGATCTACCACAGGATCATAACACTCAACGGTATTTAATCGACTTGATGCATCGTATCCTCCAAGAGCAAACAGCTTGTTACCTAGTGCTACTGAACAGAGATATCGGCGCTTCCTTTTCATGGGCTGAAGAAGGCAAATATTTACATATTATTAGCTTGAAATTGGATTGTTCTGGAGAATAGAACCTCGCGCATGAGAGCCTAAAGTTAAGAGGATTACGTGGCATTCACATGACGAAAGTGATAAATATGGGTGGCGTAGCGGTCAAACGCTGTGAGTCCAACGAGTCAGGCCGCTGGTTCGAGCCCTGCTGGTTCGAGCCCTGCGGATGCCACATGTGGGAATAGAATTTGTAAGATGTGTTGTTCTCTCCCTTGCCACGAGGGTTTTTCTCCGGGTTCTCCGGTTTTCCTTCCTCCGTAAAAATCATCATGTGAGTTGACATAGTTAATGCATGTATAGAACATTAAATGTAGTGGTAGTTTGCAAGAGTGGAGAGCGCCCCAATAAGTGCGATAGCGCTAAAACGACTGAGCGCTCAAATAAAAGAAGTTTCAAGTTTGATGATGATGATGGTGATGGTGATGGTGATGATGATGGTGATGGTGAGACGATGATACGTGATAATGATTTTATTAGTAAACATACCTGTACCAGTGACCATAGTCCAGTCTTCGGATCAAATTTCTCCACAACATCTACTGGTGACTGCATGTTGCCAAACCCTCCCAAGACATACATGATCTCAGCCATGCCGTATCTGGCCTTGGTACGTGGCGTCTGTAACAGATGTCGACATTCTGGCCTCAAATGGTACTTTTTAGCTTCATCGACCAGATCTCGACATTCATGACTTTGCTTGATAAGTTTCTGAAACAAAAATGAGAGGAAACATGAGATGAATGAGATAAAATAATCAGGGACCCTTCATTTTTATTGGGAGGGGGGGGGTGCGGGCTGGTGGAATTTGGCAGGCACCAAAAAAAATTTTGGTCCAAGGGGGGGAGGAGGGGTTCAGTCAAAAATTTTGGACATATTGGGGGCTCGTACAAAAAACTCTATGTAGATGGGGGTCATAAGCACTGCATTGTGTGAATAAAAGTTGCTTACCTCATTGTCAACACAATCAGTCAAATAACGTGGTGAGAGCAGGGGTAGACGAACCATCTCTAGCATGCCAGGCAGGTTATCTATCCTCAAGTCTACTTCATGCTTTACCCAGTTAATGACAGACTCAAATACAGTTTCTTCTGATGATACCTTGATAATGTTTGATGCAATAGGTTTGCATTATATAGAGGTTGAGCAACAGTGCAAGAAGTCATATATATTGCATAGTCAAGAACAAAGTTTACAAGGAGGTGCAAGAAGTCTTACACCTATTTTCAAAATTATGTGACCCAGGCATTGAGTGGCAACTGCAAAAGTCTGGGTTTTTGGCTTCTGCCAATCAAAGTTTCAACAGTTTGAGTTAGTAATTATTTTGATTGACGGAAGCCAAACTCCCAGACGTCTGGTGTGCTCTAGGTCACGTAATTCAGAAAACAGGTGTATAAGAAATTGCCCTTCATTATGACTTTGCATCAAAATGGTTTCTTGTTTATATGCTAAGGATCATGGTCACGGGAGGCAGAGAAAACAGTAACAACACAATGAACATCAATATTGAATGTGTTTTGTAAACCATAGAAAAGCAATAAGTCACCAAATAAAGTAAAATAGTGCATTAAACATTAGTACATCTTATTTTTGGAAAGACATTTTGAAAGTAAACTTTTCTCAGCACAGCAAATTTTTTTTAGGTGAATCTGCACAGCAAATTTTGTTCAAATTTTCTATTGTTATGAATGATTCTGTCCCCTCATAAACAAAACATGACATCATAATTGAAATTGGACAATTACACCACCATAATTATTGATTAAAGTGTATATCAAGGAAAAAATTTTATTTTGAAAATCACTCACATGATTACCATGAAGTAGGATGGTTTTAGTT
>JAAAQI020138283.1:0-12435 GCA_011800005.2 Stichodactyla mertensii
ATGGGTTAATAGTGGGATGGGTTAATAGTGGGATGGGTTAATAGTGGGATGGGTTAATAGTGGGATGGGTTAATAGTAGGATGGGTTCAGGGGTTTTTAAGGGGTTGGGGTTTGTTGCAATGTACAGTGAAGGGGACTTCCAGTCCTGTTGTGCAGCACCAGCTTTCGGGTAAAATCTCAAATCAACGTCAACCGTCCCTTGACTTTTGAACCTAGAAAAATGTTCAGAATACTCCAGTTTCGAGTTCTCTGTTGCTCTGTGTTAGCCTCGTTTTTGTGTAGAATATTCACGTGTTTCAGCGAAGGTCCGTGGAATTTCAAAGTGTTTGCATTGTTGAAGTTGTGCATTCTTTACTTCACCGTTGGCATTTGTGAATATTTTAACACTGAAATGAGGCTAACACTGAGCAACAGAGAACTCGAAACTGGAGTATTTTACTGATGACTCTCCTCACTGAAACCTCACCTAACGCCCTCCCGTCCCTTAAAAAACGTAGCTCCCCTGACCGTGCTTATCGAGATATTAATCGACAAAGAAGCAAGCATTTTCTGATTTCCTACCACGTTATTTTTTCTAGTCCCAGCCTGTTCTCAAGCTGCAAACTGAAGACGACGAGACGACGAACAATAAAGTACTGACCTGCTTCTTGTTACCTCAACAAGGAATGGGGAGTCTTGGTAAGTTGGGCTATTGGTCAATTGTGTGTGTAATTAGGGAAAAAGTCAGTATTTTTGGGTTGATGTAAATGAATTACCTTGCTAGCAGAGGTGCCTTTTTGTTCGTTCTTTTTTTATTATTATTTTTTTCCTGTACTGGCTTTTGTTTTTGTTCTTCTGCATCGTTACGGAAGGTACCTGTGCCCGGACTCGGCCTCTGTATGTGTGATATGTCACAGGTTGCTTGGTAACGTGCAAATAAGTTGTCCGCCATTTTGGATTTTAACGTGGGCTCATGAGTGACCAGTTCGAAATAGATTACATTATGCGTGCGCATGTTTGCGGGCTCATTTTTGTCAGAAGTTTCTTTTTTGTTTATGCGTGCGCCTTATCGACACATCGACCAGGTTTTTAGACTTCAACTCGGCGCATGTTCAAACGGAAAATAGCCGAGTCTGGGCAGAGGTAACCTTGGTAACGATCGAGAATACAAAAACAAAAGCCAGCACAGCGAAAAGACAAAGGAAAGAGGGAAAGAACGAAAAGGAAACTCTGCTATAGCAGGGTAGAATAAAATAGAAAATGAAATGGAAAGAATAGAAGGGAATATGTTCTTCCTCTTACCGTGATGAAAATGAAAACGATAGCAGAAGTTGATCGTTATTAGTCCAATTATTTTATGACAAGCAATCTGTTAGCAAGGGCGGTAAGTAGTTAGCGATACTGCTATAGTATAACACAGATAGTATCAGGAGAACGAATATAAGCGGTTGGAATTATTATTGGTCAAAATTTCGAACAAGCTAGTTCTTTCCAAAATTAGCGCTTTATCCGTGGCGTATTTTCGTCTGTAATTTTTAATGCGTGTGTGAGTTTGTTCAGCTTTGGTGGTGTTGTATGCTCAGTGGTCAAACGTTTTAGCAGCGTGAAGAAAAGGGACCCGTGGCGAGATAGAGGATAGAAATGTCATTGCCACATCATGAATTGCTTCATTTGATTGGGTTTGTCTTCTTTTTGTGTGTGTTTTCAACCGAATTATTAACGTACAATTTTAATCACGGATTTGGTTTTCTTGTGAACGCGTTGCACCGTGTTAAGATGAGTTAAGGGCTAGGAAGGTTGGTTTGAGGTAGGTATGGTTGTTTAAGGTGGAATAAGGTTGGGTAGAAAGGTAGTGCGATGTAGGAAAAGGAATTCAACGGGCGTTAGGGTAGGAAAGGAAAAACAAAGTCAGTCACTACCGTGAAGATGGTTTGGATATGTGATCTTAATTAGCATAAAATTTTGCCAACTTTTGCTTTGATTTTCTCCTAGAATTATTTATGGCTTGAGAAGCTGGATCAAACCCTTGAAAGAGTGTTTCATCCTCTTTCCAAACACCTCGAAGTCGGTTAAAAAAACTCCGCTGTGCCTCGTTTTTTCAACCCACTTCTTGATGTTTGGATTAATATCGGATGAAACACTCTTTCCCGTGTTTGATCTATTAAATCGCACATCTTACTCCATTTATTTAAGACAAATATCCATTTTTTGTTCCACAGAAATGTTAACGAATGACCTTAGTCATGGATTCGCCATGGATAATCTGATGATGGAAGGATACCGAGATGAAGATGAGGATTATATACCCAGAGAAGGTGGAATTCAATTTGCGGATGATTTGCCTGGACACGACAGAGAGGTAAGGGTGGCTCGTAAATGAAGATTGTAAGGGATGGTACGTTTTTAATAGGGGGGGGGGGGGGTGCGGTGTGGCGGGGGCTGGGGAGTTTTTGGCATTTCTTGAAAATTCTGTTCTCCCTGATATTTATGACCCTCTTTCACGAGTATGACAAACCTCCCTTGCACAACACAAAATAAAAAGTTTTTCAGCTCCCTTCTCGTCTTTCATGGTACTTCCAACACATTTACTAGTAAAATCCTAAATTCTAGCGACTCCCACTTGTTATTTAATGCTCGGATGCGGCGTTGCCTGCGACGTTTCTTGCAACGAGGAAATCGCACCGTCGCAGAAGTGGAAACGAGTTCTACTTTTGTAATGTTGCCGGCGATAGATTTTTCATCGTGTGAACACGTCTGCGACGTTTCTTGATACCTTCGGGCAAGGAAATGCAATTATTTTGATGCTAACCATTTTGTTTTCGTCAGCTTTATAAACCTAGAACGTGGAAATCGCGCCTAACCGGCCAATGTTATGCGATGTTGCAAGGGAAGTCGCTACGTGTGACATTCCCCTAAAAAGGCCCTTTTGCAAGGAACGTCGCAGCTGGCGTCGCATCGTGTGTCCGAGCCTTTAGTCTAGTTTCTCACTCCATTGTGTTTTATTTCCAAGACATCTCAATTCATTCGTCATGATACTCCAAGATTTAAAGACCTCAAGGCCAGGCATCCGAAGATGGTCATTCACAAAACCCATCCCGCTCAAGATGGAATTGTCAGACACAACAGATCTTTTACGGTAAGTGTTTGTCGGTATCCTTGTCTCTAAGGGGCAGATCCCGCCAAGAATGAGCTACTTGAAGTGAGTTATGGATTTAATATTATTTACTTTTGGTGCTCGAATCCCGATCATAAATGGCACACCACCACCCCACCCCACCTCACCTCAAAAAAACCTGAGTTCGCCTCCGTCCCTGATTCTTTTGAATGACCACAAAGTGATGGTTCTATGACGAGGTGGCGGTAAACAAACGTATTCATTTACTGCATTTCGTCCTCTCCGACCTCACCACTTGAAACCACTGTTTTGTGGTTAGTAAAGTGAACTTGTGAAAGCTGTCCGACTTTGAAGAAAAATTCATTGAAATTGGATGATTTAGCAGATCAAAAGCAAAAAATACAGTAAATAGAGCTTTCTCGAATTTGCTTGGATGATCACGAAACAATGCTTCCAAGTCGAGATTGATTTTTTTATTTATCAAGGCCAACCTCGACTTGAAACCATTGTTTCGCGATCATCCAAGCGAACTCGAGAAAGGTCTATTGGTTTTTTTATTTTTTATATTTTATTTTATTGTATTTATTTGTTTGTTTGTTTATTTATTGTGCTTGATTTTGTCTTTTAAAGGACGAAGAGAGTGCTTCTGATTCGGAACCAGCCAGACACAAGAAGCTGAGCTTCGACGAGAAGGTAGCGACGGTCGAGGAAAACCACAATGAAGAGAAAAGAAAAGGCGTTGGGTTTGCAGATGCTACTGAAGAGAACGAAGAAGAAGTTTCGCCTGAGCGGGTACGCCACGCTAGAGTTGTGTGACGCTGTTGAGTAACGTCACGCTGCAATACTTGACGATGATTTCACGGCTTTGATTAGAATCATATCATTGTTGGCACGGTATTTTCACATCGAGACATTTTCACGTTCGTACTAAACATTCATAAAGCATTTTTGTCAAATCTGTCATTCTTTTCTCGTTACACTACTGATCCGTCCGCGCGCGTTTTCCACAAACAAAAGTCTTTCTTTCTTATTACAACCGAAAAGGTTAAAAGACCATGAGCTCGCTATAATGGCCACAAAGAATTGCAAAGGTTTGGAAACGAGGTGGAAGTAGAAAAAATGCAGTAATACTCTTTCTCACACAGCCATTTATTCCCGTGACTATGAAAACCTTTGTTTTTACCCAACTAGTTCTGAAGTAGCTTAATGCGAGGCTTTCCGCCGCGTGAAAAAATGTCTATTGTGTGGAATTTCCACTCCAACCTCGACTCGACGCTAAAGCAAATTCAGAAAAGTCGTAATACTTAATATTTGGCTGACTTGAGACGGAAGGAGACTAAAAAGATTTGAAATAATGGTATTACTAAATCAAACTTTCTGAATATTCAGGATGAGTCAGACGAATACCATGAGCACAAGATCACATTCGAAGGCGAAGACCATCCTGAACGACACGACAGACTCAGAAGAAGAGACACGCCCCATTACCTTAAAGACAAGAGAATCAACCTAAAGGGAAGTGAAGAGGACAAGGTTAAAGAGATACTCGCTAAAGCAGCTGAAGATGGACAAGACAGCCAAGAAGTGGACGAAAACGAAGGTGAGGGAGGGGTAGGTTGGGAGAATTGGATTGTGTCCGTGTGGAGAGGAGTCATGGACGGACGAAGAACAAAAATGAAGTAAAGGAGGGGTAGGTTAGGAGAATTGGATTAAAGGAGTTCGGTAAAACAAAGAAGTTCTGGTAGAGGTGAGAAGGGGTCCCTGGAGAACGCGAAATTATACGCGAGGGATGGGTGAATGGAGAGATTATTTTTCGGGGGTGGTGTGGAGTGGGACATGAATGAAGATAGGGGAGGGGTGGGTAAGGAGATTTTGCTTTTGTGGATAAAAATACCGGAGAGTAAAAATGAAAGTTGGAAAAGAAAGAGGTGTGCAGGGGTGAGACGGGGAATTGACGGGATCAAACGGTTATAAAGCAAGTGTGGCGTATTTGGTTATTGTGCTGCCTACCAAGCTAGAGGCCCGTAGTTCGATCCTCAGTGACTTCACACACTTATTGCGACTTCTCTCTAATCCGTGTAGTTTTAGCTTCAAATAACTTTAAAACGGTGCACTGATGTAGAGAGGAGGGTAATTGCGCACCGTCGGCTTCCATTGATACCAGCCTTGTAGCTGAAGGAACTACCGACGTTAAATGAAGATACTTTACCTTTTTACATTTTTTAAGGGGTGGAAAGGAGGGAAATTGTTAGAGGACAGGGCGAAAAACGAAATATGGATGTTCAAGACGGAGAGAAGGGAAATGTCTTATTTATGTGATGGAAAAAGGGATAGATATCACCACCAAAAAAAAACTGAAGGGAAATACTGTGTTATTCTAAAAGTGGAATTAATGCGAATTTAGTATGTTGTTAACACATGTTTATCGCTATTAACCATTTAAATCTCTCATTTCAATAAATAATGTGTAATTCTATGGTTTAAAAAAGATTAGGAAAAACTGAGAGAAAATATCCAAAAATTATGGATGGAAAATCGAAAGAAAAATCCTGCCCACTCTCTTGAGTCTGTGAAGAACATCTTCACGTTACAGTGCGAGATAAACTTTGACTTTTATTGTCCTAGAGAATACGTTTCTGCTTGTCTGCATTGAAGTCCGTTTTTGAAGTTTATTTGAACCTGAGATTTGTGATAGAAATCTAGATAAAACACGAAAAGGTCTTTGCCAGCATTGATTGTAAAGTTTCCTCTACTCATTCAGACATTTTAGTGTTTTATTTTTAAGTCTGTATTCTTTCCGCAATGTCAATGAAATAATGGACCGTCTGATTGTGTAATTAATTCAGGATTTTTTTGCTCATAAATGATTCAAAGTGTTACCCGAACACATGATAAAACACCGATCTTCCTAGTACATAGCCAGGCTATCAAGCCAACTTTCAAATCATTGCTATTGAAGCTCTTGAAAGTCAAGAAATATTGTCTCTGACGAAGCGAGATGATGACCGTCGTAGCGTTGGTCGGTAAATACGGCCCTTTTACCGTGTACTGGACAGGTAATATATTTTCAGTTTACATCCATTCTTCAGTTGCTTGAAGGCGATATTATTGAAGTTTAAAAATCGAAATAGGATATTTAAGTAGTGTCAGTTTAATTCTGAAGATGTTAGACATGCCCTTTAGAAGATCCTTGCTTTTCGGGTCAAATGGAAAGGTTATTCCAAAAAGCTTTTCAGCATAATTGTCTTGTTTTGTTTTTCCTTGGTACCTGCTTTTCGTTTACTTACAAACTTATCATGCCGTTGAAAACTGGCTAGCGTCACTTAAAGACTAAAAATAAACCAAAATATCTTTGTTTTTCCTCTATAAAATTTTCATTTTCACAGATTTAATTCCAATCTACGATTTCTGTCATTCGGATGTAAAATTCGTCGAAAGCGAATTAGATTTTGGTTCGTTCTGAACTAAGCCGAAGGACAGATTATTTTGTCTTTCGGAATTGTTTTCGAGCTTAATTATAAAATGGAATCGACCCTGGTAAAAAGGAAAGACTAGCTCAATCATCTGGGTCAAGTTTTTGTCTTTTTTTTTTTCTATATTTTTGTGCAAAAATCGGAGTACTTGACTGCTATTGTTTTTCGAGTTAAAAACTCAAAGTATTACACATATTATTATGCAAGATGGCCGTGAAGTTTGAAAACCACTTTTAGCTAGGCTTCATATCCTTTGTTTATTTTTCAATGATTTATAGAGCTTCGTAGTCCTTGATTTATTATTTTCAAGTTTCTGTGTATGGGTCCTTTTTTATAAGCTGCATTTATACCAAAAATTATAGTCTTCAACCACTGTGTTTTGACGTCCACTACAGTTTTCAAATTTCGTACTTTTAAAATGAATATTATAAATCGTTTTCTCGGTCTTTTTCCAGATATTTATTTTGCAATATAATGGCCATTTTTTCTATGTATTTGACTCTTTAAATCTCTTAATATTACTATTTGTTTTGTCGTGTTTTTAATGAATACCTGAGGTAAAAAGAACGCCAAACCAGTCAACAAGGCGAAGAGCATCTTACTACAATCAATTCGTCTGAAAAAACAAGTTCTTGCTCGTCCAACTGCATGCTCAGATAAATCCAGTTTGCGCAGACAAGAATATTATTTCTACTATTTTTAGAAATCTTCAAGGTAGAATAAACTTTTAGGATTAAAGCACGGAGTTTATAGATTACAAACGCCTAAAAGGATTTCCAATACACCTTAATTTCAACCACAACTTAATTCAAAATACGTTTTCTGTTTCTGTTGTTTGGTTTCCAAGCAGACTCTCTAATAATATGGTTTAAAAAACAAACAAACAATAGTACTATAATATTTCTAAAGCTAAATGACTTTATCCAAGAGAGAATTTTTGAGAGGTCTCTTGGTCGCATAGTTATAAGAGCTTTTTTGAAGTCTGTCATAAGAAACCGGTTTCGCGAGGTTTTTCCGACGCTCAAGTGAAACTCGACTTCGAGTCACCAATGAACTTTGTTGTTTCTGAGGAATATTTCGTTTTCATTTGGCATCCTATAAACTTGGGCTTGTTATAATAACTACTCTGCAAATATCCGTCTGTTTGTGCTTTCTTGAGCTCTGCTCTTGTCAAACTGCGTTAATTTTCGTTTTTTCTTTTCTCTTTTACAAACAAAAACTGTCATATTCATTCATTTTATCCCGTCAAATTTATAAATTATAAATTAATTGGCGTTCGTTTCTTTCACTCTTTTTATATAGGTGCTGAAATAGACCTAATTCGCTTGGGCGTATTTGTTTTCCCAATACAGGTCACGTGTCATTCCTTTGGGACTTTTTCCTTTGTTTAATGGTAACGCTTGAGAAGAACATTAATATGGATGAACCTCAAGCAAAGAATCTTATTCCCCAGAGGTCTGAATCGGGAAACCATTACGCCCAAGCGAATTAGGTCTATTGAAATTGAAGTTCATACTATTTCCCGTTTTTCCTTTTCCCACTTTCTAATTTCCCATTTTTATCTTAGGGAAAAGTTGTTTGATTTTGCGGTCGTGTTCATTTTTCAATTTTCCATCCTATTCTTTAGTATTCCCTTGCCGTTTCGTTCATGTTTTAGTACCCTAAGCCTGTCGTCCATAGCTGACCCTTTGCTTTTGTTCTACAGAGGGGCCTAAGCTCAAGAGAAAGCTTTTCCAGAACGAAGATGAGGTTAAGGAGGACGAAGAACAGCAGATGGTGACGGTGACTAAAGTTATAGAAGAGGTACGCTTACTATTGGTCAGTCAGTCTGTCTGTCCTGTTTCCTCCCCACCCTCTCCACCCTTGTTATTTTTATTGCATTTTGATTAAGGCAAATCAAAAATACTCCAGTGAAACGTTGAAGACGTTTAGAATTCTACAGAACTGAAGAAGGTTCAACACAAATAGGCCGGCCATATGCACTAACGGATCACGTGACCACAACTCCCTTAAATCAAGCCCCAGTGTTAAAATGAACTCCAGAAATGCATAGAGCACCTTGATATTAGTAAGAAGGTGAAGTTTCAGCTCAAAATGTTTGAAACAGGAAAAATGGAATGGAATTATTTTATAATTTTATCACGATTTGTATGGGAAAACGTGTTTGGTGGCACGTTCTTGCCATCCAGTCCATTTTTCCACATAAATTCTTTGAAAACATCAGATTTTATAATTCATGCCAAATAATTCAACCTGGCCTGCCAGTGCCATGCCCACTCTTCCACAGGAAGCCCAGCACATAACTTATCCTAACGGTTTTTCTTTTGTCTTAGATTGAATACACACTCCACAGGGATACCAAAGGGCTTGGTATCAACATTGCTGGCGGAAGGGGATCCACTCCTTACAAAGAGAACGATGAGGTTAGCCTTGACTCTTACCCAGGACTTTTCAGATCATTTCTTGACGTAAAACGAAAAGTTTTTAAACCAGCTCATGTTTGCTTCTTTTCTATTCTAGTCTATCTTCATCTCCAAAATCTCAGAGAACGGACCGGCGGGTAAAGACGATATTTTGAAAGTTGGAGATAAGATATTAAAGGTAAAAAGTATTCATTGGTTGAACGTAGCTGTGGTTGTGATTAGGTCTTGAATGTTCTTAGACTGCGACGGATTTAGTCTGAAAATGCTTCCAGAAAAATCTCCCGATTGCATTTGCTTGTATTCTTTGTTGTTACGTGATATCATGACGGCCGTGTTGGTGGTGTTTAAGAAAAGATATCTCTTTAGTTCCTGTTTTTCTTTTGTCTGTACCACCAACATGGCTGCCACCAGCTGAGCGGCAAGAAATTATCTAACCAATCACAGTCCGTTGTGATTTTTCATTGCCTGCCCTATGTTCAAGCACTTTTTTACCTGAAAAGTATTGATATTTGAATCCAAAACTTTAGCGCGCTTCGCGCTGTAATCAGAGTGACAGAGTGATATATTATCTGTGACTTATGTCAAGACCACGCGAGAAATGATTTTCCAAAAAAAAAAAAAAAGTGAGGGACCAAAGGTTTTGAACAACAGTGCTTTGCGCGATTAGTTGTTCGCTCAGCAGCCCTCGAAAAACCCTCGAAGCACAGGAGAGAACCAACAAACAACTCTATTCACATAAGATAGCAGGTCCAGGGATTGAACCTGCGATCCCAGCGATGAGAGACAGGGCATTAAACAGCACATACCTCCCATGCTTCTCTTCAATTTCCGTCTCCAGGTGAACGGAACAGACATCAGTCACGCTACACATCACGAAGCAGTCAACGTACTCAAATCAACTGGTAAAGACATCACGCTGTTAGTCGTACGTGAACGGCAAGAAATCGAGAAGAAAACGGTGCCCAAGTCACCAGACTCGAGCATTACACCTGACAAAGCTAAAAAAGAAGTCGTAGAACCAGTGCAAGAGGTACACAAAGTGAATGGTGTTAATGAAGCACCTGAACTGGAGTCAGAATCACCGAAAAACGAGGTAGGAAGAAAAGATACATGATATATGTTTTTCAGCTAAAAGCCTGGTTCACACAAGCGTCGTAATCATAAGCAACGTACGCAGACTCAGTAGCGTACTGCTCATTAACAGTGCTTGTCTTTTTTCACACCTCAGTGATAAATACGCTACTGAGTCTGCGTACGTTGCCTACAATTACGATTACGACGCTAGTGTGAACCAGGCTCAAGAAAATTTTTGTTCTGGCTAAGCGTAGATTGCGGTGATTTTGTTGCTGCTGCCGTTGCTGTTGTTTTTGTTGTTGCTACTGTTGTTACTGTTGCTAATGTTTCTTGTGCTGCTATCGTTGCTGTTGTTGTCGTTGCTGTTGCTGTCGTTGCTGTTGCTGTCGTTGCTGTTGCTGTCGTTGCTGTTGTTGTCGTTGCTGTTGTCGTTGCTGTTGTTGTCGTTGCTGTTGCTGTCGTTGCTGTTGTTGTCGTTGCTGTTGTTGTCGTTGCTGTTGCTGTCGTTGCTGTTGCTGTCGTTGCTGTTGCTGTCGTCGCTGTTGCTGTCGTTGCTGTTGTTGTCGTTGCTGTTGTCGTTGCTCTAGTTGCTGTTGCTGATGTCGTTGCTGCTGCTTCTGCTGTTGTTGTTGCTGTTGCTGCTGTTGCTACTTTTGATATTGCTATTGCTGATGCTCCTTGTGCTACTGTCGTTGCTGTTTGCTACTAATGTTGTCATTGTCGTGGTCGATGATGTAATTTGTTTTGGTTGTTTGTTGAATAATATCTTGTTCTAAATATTTGTTGTGGTTTTGTTCCAAGATCGAGCAACCTGTGGCAGAGGAGCCCAAGAGGGTTGGAGTTCGCTTTGCTCCAGAACCTGAAATGGAGGAGATCGAGACGAAACCCGAGGTAAGAAGCAAGTCCTATTATTTCTCGGGTTCTTTGCCATTTACATGTTTTTTTATAAAACGCTTCTAATGAATAATCTCAAATACAGCGGTTTTCGTATGAGTTGGAAACATGATACTGACGTGCAGCACGTACACGGTACGGTATGCAGTAACACTAACCTGGCTTCTCATTGTTTTTCATCCAATCATAACGCAACAGTACGACTAGGAATTTGAAGTATCGTTTCCCATTTATACGAAATCCACTCTAAAAACAATGCACTCCAAATAATTCTTGCTACCATCTTCCTTTCCCAGAGAGTAACAGTCACGCTTAAGCGTGGAGGAGACAAGGGACTGGGTTTCAGTATTGCTGGTGGACGTGGTTCGACGCCGTACAAAGATGGAGACCCTGTAAGTAGAGTCATCAGGCTCCTCAGTCGCAACGAATAGACCTTTTTACCTTGGGCTCAATGTTTCTCCATTTCAGATCACGCGTCGTTCCATTGGGTTTTATTTCTTTGTTTCTCGGTAACGCTTGAGAAGATACGTTAATATGGATGTACCTCAAACAAAGAATCGTATTCCCAAGAGGACGACACGTGGTCGTGATGGGAAAACATTACGACCAATGTAGAGGTCTATCGATTCAAAATGCCTTCGCAGTTTTGTGAAATTCAGTTGTTTTTAATTTTTATTTCACAGGGTATTTTCATATCTAAGTTGGCACCAGATGGCATCGCAGAACGAGACGGACGACTAAAACTCGGTGACAAAATTTTATCGGTAGGTCTTAAAATGTGGGTTTTTCCTGTCCTTCTCTTGACGTAGTAGGCACAATTTCCCAAAGTTACGATCAGTTTTGTCATAGTCCCCTGACCTCGCTTGCGGGCGTGAAATCCTGAAGATTTATGGGTAACGCTGGGGAAAGTCCCGCTGGACACGATTCATAAAACAATCGCTTGGTTCATTGTGATCGCACTTTCATTTGAATGCTTTGTTTTTGACGAGTGAACCGGATCCAGTTTTTGACTGAGGAAAAAATGATCATTCCGAATTGGCTTCATTGACCATGAAACAATAGTTCGAGGCTGGACTTGTTATCATACATTTACTGCAACGTATCAAGTCCAACCTCGATTTGGAACCATTGTTTCGTGGTCACTGAAGCGAATTCGGCAAAGCTCTATAAGGAGTTTATGTGTTTATTCAGATCAACAGCAAGGACATGAGAAGCTGTCGACACGAAGACGCCGTTGCCATGCTAACGGGCGGTCTGTCTCACGTCACACTCATCGTGTACCGTGAAAAAGTGGTCAACAAGAGAATGACACCTCTGTCGAAATTACAAGACCAATCCATTGTGAATAAGAAACTCTTGATTAAAAAAGAGGTAGGTTCTGTGTAAGTTGGGCCATTGGATTTAATAGACCTAATTCGCTTGGGCGTATTTGTTTTCCCAATACAGGTCACGTGTCATTCCTTTGGGACTTTTTCCT
>JAAAQI020138294.1:0-12435 GCA_011800005.2 Stichodactyla mertensii
AAAATCCCGTGCATAAAAGTATGGGAATAGCGTAAATAGTGGAATAATATATTCACACGGAATACATTCCTGAAAACGAATAATGGCTCAATATTTGAATAATAAATTTATTAATCCAGTCTAGGGGGGTACGCTTCAGCTAGCTTGACTGTAAATTATAACGTGAGAACGATGATTAGATTTTAGGTAAGATGACTTAGAGAGGAAAGAATGAATATTTTGAGCATTCAAACTGTTTCCTGTTGTTCGATCTAACTGAAACTCATAGCAGCCATTAGTCTTAGTTTGAAGTTTATAGTAATGTAAACTTGTTTTTGGAATCCACGCTACTGTAACGACGATAAACAAGAAATGCTGAAGGCTTACAGTCATTTTGTAAGCATTGAAAAATTTACGAGTGGTCATTTATTCCAAATAGCATGATAAAACCATATGTGATTATTTATTAATAAGATAACTTATATACAAAAATTTCTGCCGCACACTGAATCAACCTCACGTTTTCCAGCTTTTGGAAAATTCTAATTTTTCTTTTTTTTTTCAGAGAATTGATTATCAAACAAAGTATTTTTTTTCTAGGAGAATATTGTTTATTCATAAATTATTAAAAACTTACAGTTTCATTGAGTCTATCCACACGAGTTCCCATCAGTTGACGAGTCTCGACAGCTTTCCATTGCTCGATTTCTGAAGACAATTTCAGCAAAAACAGGCATTTTAAATTCTTATCTCTGCTGCTCACATGAGTATGAAAGCAGTAATACTTTCCAGGTTTTCAAACAGCAGCTTAGATTTTTCAGGAGGAAACTGAATATCTGTTTATTTTATGCATGCTGTGTGTAGTTTTGGTGAATGTGCATTCATACAACATGCTCACCCGTACTAAACTAAAAAGCAGTCTTGGGCTCTTTTGACTTGAAAAGTTAGTCGAGGCTTTTTCACTTGCTTGATGTTGAATGTCTAAATACTGGAAAAAGGCTTTTCTGAGAGACCATAAAGGTAATAAAATAAGAAACATCCCGTAGTTTGTCAAAGATTCACTTGCAAAGTTCAAAAGGTACAAAGTCCTGCCAAGAATACCAGCCAATTAAACCAATAAGAAAATATTTCCCTTCAAATTTATCCACTATTTTATTTATTTATCTTTTTTTAAAATTTATATATTTTATTTTGAGTGGAGCACAAATTTTGAAATTTTTTGAGTGCATTAAATCTTGAAATTGAATTTGATTGGCTAGTTTAAAAAAAATTAGAATATGTTGAAGTGCTCTTAGCCAACCAGAATACAGAAATTTTTTTATGTATATTATTTAGACTGTCAACTCAAATTCTGAGTGATTTCAATGAGATCAAGAATAGCAATTAACAATGCTTAAAAATATCATGTCACAGCTAAAACAAAGTAATGTTGACATTGACACAGTAATGTACGAATGTTTTTCAGATAGAGGGACAAAAGTACATCTAAAACTCTTCATTTTGACCTTGATATTCTCCTTTATGTTCTAAAAAAATTACTAGCATTTACTTATAGTGTTTGCACAGATTCTGGAAAATGGGATATTTAGAAGAAGAGCTAGTATGATTGTATGCTTGTGTGTGTGTGTGTGTGTGAGTGTGTGTTTTGTTTGTTTGTTGTTTAACCTAACTGGAAATTTGATAATAACACCATGCCATAGTCATTCTCTATAGAAATGATTAAGAAAAAGATTAAAAAGATCCTGTTAATATTCTATATTTTCACACAGAATACCCATAGGTCTATAAGTATTCTGTATCATGATACAGAACTACTAATGAGGCATTGTATTAATTTATCAACTCCAGCTTTTCCCTGTTAGCTATTCAAACCCTCCCCATGCTTTAAGTTTGTGTCAGGTTTACAAGGGTGCACATGTGACCTGAAAGCTACAATGGGATTGGATAGAAACCTCATGAAATATTTATGAATATTACAATGTTTTTTATTTTCATTTGTAATATATACAATATGATTGGCAATGCTGTATCTGATATACAAGCTCAAGCCGCAGGTGAGAGATTGTAGATCAGATACAGCATGGCCATGCATATTGTGCAATGCGTATGATACATCTAGGTTAGCTAGATTGTGTTTGACTAAAATTTTGAACATACATGTGAATTTGGCTGAGAAAATCAGCTTCAAAGTTTATGCAAATCAGGATGATTCCGTATGAGATATACAAGCTCCTCCACGCTTATATATATATTTTTGCCTCATTAATTATTCATGAGTATTATAAATGTATTTATTTATTTTTGTTTTTGAGGTGGAGCCAAGGTGGGGCGAGGCTGCTGGTATGGAAGAGGGTTTCTTTCTATAATCTCGCCCCCTCCCTAGCCTTTGTTGTTTAAATGAGAGATTCAGTTTACTTTTTTGTGGGGGGAGGGGTGGGGGAAAGACTATTGTGGACTAGTGATGGCTGGAACCTTTCCTTACTGTGTACGTTATTAGACATCGTTTTAACTTCAGGTTAATAAACAAAAATACGAAGCCATCAAAGAGGCTCGAACAGACAGGGAATTAAGATGCGAATTTGGTGTTTCTCACTCCACGGGCTTCGATATGAACCACAAGTGTAACTAAACATTCACCACAAGTGTAACTAAACATTCATGCCATAACAAATGGAGTGGCACAAGAAATCTTAAGAGTAAGACATCATCATAATGGCAGAGAGTCCTGTTTGGTGGTGATAATAAAACGGACTCAAACTGGGTCATGGACAGCAGGAGAAGGTTATTCGAGGCCGTCAGAGATGACAAGGAAAGTGTTGTTCGTGAATTGGTCAATGCTGGTATGGATGTCAACATAACCTACAGGAGGGGGAAAACTATTTTGTTCTGTGCTGTTCAAGATGATGGTTAATTTGTTGATTGAAGCAGGAGCTGATGTCAATGTAGTTGATAATGAGGGGAAAACTGCTTTGTTTTATGCTGTTGAAAATGACAATGAAAGTATGGTCGATTTGTTAATCAGCAATGATGCCGATGTAAATATTAAAGCTCTAAAGTATTCTGATGAAACCGCTTTGTCATATGCTGTTCAAAATTGCAATGAATGCATTGTTGATAAATTGATTGAGGCAGGCGCTGACGTTAATGCAATATATGGATATCATGATAATGCTTTGATAATGGCCGTCAGAAAAAACAAAAACAGCCTTATCGTTAGGTTGATTGATGCTGGTGGGGATGTCGATGGAAATGGTACATTTCCTCTATGGATTGCAGCTGTAAGAGGAAATGGAGTCATTGTGTCTAAATTGATAAAAGCTGGAGCTGATGTTAACACTCCTACGTTTTCTGGTTTGAATGCATTTCATTGTAGCCTTATTAACTTCCACTCCTCTCGGTCTGAAGAAGACCACTTGAAAATTGTTCAAATCTTTGTCGAGGATGGTCATGCTGATGTAAATGGAAGAAATGAATATGGCAAAACTCCTCTTTTTTATTCTTTGAACTATTCAGTCTCTACCAGTTCATATCTTATAGAAAAAGGTGCGAATCTATTCCTTAATGACAATCACAATGTAAGCATCTTGTCAAGCTACCTTCATAGTACTATGTCTAAATATGCACGTCTTTCAATTGCATGCGACCTGCAGGGTCTTGACCTTCTTCTGCAACATGGTGTCAAGAGAGAGACTGTTTTCGAGACAACAATCAATGTACTTTTTTGCAGGGTCCTTGATTTCAATTTTTTCCGTGATGAGGATGAAATCCAAAGTCTCTGTAAAATGTTAGAATTAGCCAGAGATTTTATACCTAACAATTGCGAAGATAGTCGAAAGAAGAACGAAATTATCATCGACGAATTGTTAAGCATTATAAAGAATGAATTTAAAGATGCTAGAAGTTATTATGAGTCTACAACACCAAGAATCTTGGATTCCTTGATTAAGTTGGGCGCCAATCCAGATAGTGTAGATTCAAGCGGAAACACTGCTCTTCACTATGCAGCTAAACTACAAGAAAAAGCATTAGAAAGTCAGACGGTGATGAAAATATGTCATCAACTAAAAAGCTATGGATCATCATTTAACGTAAAAAAAACCACGAAGAGGAAACGCCACTTTTATTTAGCTTAAAGTCTCAAAGTAAAGTATCACACCCTGGACAAGTAAGTGAATACAAAATGCTTATAGAAGTCTGTAAGTTTTTGTTAGATCATGGAGCAAGTGTGGAAGAGGCAACGCGGGAAGGCGATACTGCCTTTCATTACATTATGGAGTTGTTCGACAACAGTTTTCGCTATTATGAAATGGAACGCTTGCATGAATTGATAAAATTATGTCAATTATTCTTTGATTCAAAGTTACAAGGAGACAAAACGTTCACAGTCAACAGAAGAAAAGCAAATAGTTTTTGTTCACCGCTTCATCAATGGGCATCCCTAAGATTCAGTTCATATTCAGCGCTAGCTGGGGCCTATGTCAAAACACTTTTCGAAGATTACACCTTTGAGAAGCTTTTAAAATTTATTTTGTCAAGGCTCTTAGAATTTGGTGCCAAACTGGATGATAGAAATGGAGATGACCAAAGTCCTTTACATCTATGCGAAACATGGACTGCTGTTAACCTCTTGCTCGATGCTGGAGCAAATGTAAATGTTGTTGATTCATCAGGACGTTCTCCGATTCTAAGCTCAGCAAAGAGATTAAAGAGGCTTAAAAATGATCCCCGTAAATCATATTCACAAAGAAACATGGCTACAGAAGAACCTGTGCCTAAAGATTAACCGACAGGAGGTTCATTTCTCAATGATGAACGTCTTTATCCGGATGTTGGGTTAGAACCACAGGCCTTTTGGAGAGCCGCTCTACAAAAAGGCCTTGATCTATGGACTGTTGACAAGCATGGTGAATCCGTTTTGAGTGTTCTTGTTGGAGCACAGGAATATGTTCTTTCTAAAGCCTTAGTGGAGGTTGCGCGTGATGACAATTACCTTCAGTCAGAAACGATTGCAGCTTCACTTTTGAACGCTATATGCAAAGATAAATCTACAAGGGCACACTGGAAAAGCGATCTTGTGGAAATTATTTTAAAGTCCACAAGAAATCCTGTTTTTAGAAGATCTAGTGATTCACCGCTTCACGTTTGCTGTAAAAATATTGTGGAAAGATTTAAAGGTTCTTATCGTTACTTTAAAGAGAATGAAGACCTTGATCGAATGTATGACATCAATGATGATGACAATGACGTAAACTGGACCATTACCAAGTTGCTTCTTGCATACGGAGCTGACTGTAAAATACCTGATTCCACCGGTCAGTCTTGCCTGGACATAGCAGAGGAGTATCTTTCTCTCAAAGAACTTCTAACGAAGCCCCTTAATGACGATGAAATTCCTTTGCTCATTCCTTGGACATCCGTTTCTCGAGAACACGAAATCATACTGGCTAAAGTAGCAAGGCGTCAAGAGAGCAAGCATGTAGAATCTTTTTGGTACCACCAAGACCATTTGGCAAGCGGTTCATTTGGTGCAGTGTTTGCGGGAATCAACGAGAAAGATGGCAGAGAGGTGGCTATCAAACGAATAGAAAAGAGGCACATGCAGCGACCAGAAGACAAACGAGAAATAACGAACCTCGCTGCTCTTGAAAACTGCGAACAAGTCGTTCGATATTTGTGCTTTTTTGAAGATGAACACTTTTCTTACGTGGTTCTAGAACTAATGGAGGGAAATTTGGAGCAGTGTCTTGATAAAGCTTTAGGATTACAAACAAGGGTACAGTTTTGCCAAGACGTTGTCACAGGGCTACAGTTTTTACATGCTTTGAACATACTTCGCCGAGATCTCAAGCCAACTAACATTCTCTATCGAACTCATCCGAAAATCTGTTTGAAAATCGCTGACTTTGGCTTGAGTCGTCGAATCGATAGCATTGGTACCACAGTGTATGGTCCGAATGGTGGTACAAGATGTTGGATTGCTCCAGAAGTGCTGAAGTCAACAAAGGACCCTTCAAAGTCATCGGACATATTTTCCTGTGGCCTTGTTCTGCATTACATTTTGTCAGTGAAAAAACATCCATTTACTCCAGCTGATTGTACAAATAAAAGTGCACTGCTAATCAGTTTTGAAACAGAATCAAATGTATTAAATGATAAAATAGAAGGATGGGATCGTTCTCTCTGCTCTGAAGCAACTCATTTGGTGACATAGGGAAGCACGGGTGGCGTGCGCTGCTAATGCGTCGCCTCTCATCGATGCGACTCGGGTTCGAGTCTCGCCGGGCTCAGTGTCGTATGTGAGTAGAGTTGTTTGTTGGTTCTCTCCTGTGCTTCGAGGGTTTTTCTCCGGGTTCTCCGGTTTTCCTCCCTCCGCAAAAATCAACTTTCAAAATTCCAATTCGATCTTAGGAGATATTCTCGACAGGGCTAACCTCTTATATCTTCTTTCGCACTATAGTGCGAATAAATTGTTATTATTATAAAGATGCTTGAAATCGACGTGACACAAAGGCCTACCTCTGAAGAAGCTCCATCCCATCCACTTTTCTGGCCCAAAGATAAGAAAGTGGCTCTTCTCATTGCTGTTGGTAACCAGAATCCTGAATTTACCTGCCCACGTTTCCGAAGGTCGCCTCCTTTGAGTGCAGTGGAGATGGACTTAGAAACCAACTTTGGCACCATACTCCGCAGAGTTCCATCGTGGAACGACCCACGAAACTTACACATGCCTGGCATTTACTCTGAGATGACAAGAAGAAGGTCACCCTATGACCCTCGCTCTGTCGTAGAGCTAGTACGCTTTATACGAAATGCTTATGCACACGTCACTGAAATCTCACATCCAAACCTCTTGTTGGAAGACTTTGTCTTCTTGGAATATTTTCCAAACCTTGTGATGGAAGTCTACAAAGCTGTGACGACTCATGGATGAGATCAGACGAGAGAAGAGATCAAGCACTCAATGAAATGAGATGCCACAGCACCCAAGGTAACTATAGATCATATGATATAAAAATAGAGCAGCCTTCATATTTTCACGTTAGAGAATACTAGTTGTGTAGAGAGCTATAAATAATACCGAAATCAGTTGGAATAGTTCACTCTACCAAAGGTGGTCTTATCTACCTAGTAAATGTAATCGTTTAAAAATTAAAGTCAAATAAAAAGTAAAAATTAATTAAACGGGCCTTATGAGACAGTTATTAAAGATAAACTCTATAGTCTTCGTTTTTGCCTCCTCTCAGGGCCATCAATTTAGACTAGTCAATTAGATCTTTTCTTTTGTTTTAAATTTGCATTGGATCACTGATTAACTAATATTGTAGAGAAGCAAATACGTTAGTTAGTTAGACGTCTTTTTAAATTCTACAGATGCAGGAAGTAATTGAGAGTTGCCGTGCAGTTTAATGATCAACGCGGAACATCAACTGGCCATCGCATTTGCTTCGATCGTATTTTAACTCTCACCCTTCAATACATTAAGAACTGAAATCCCGGAACAGGACATACTAATTCACATTATTAGAAACAAACTAGCATATAACTGCATTCTGATTGGATACGTTGCTACAGGTCTATTCGTGATACCCCACTAGACAAAAATAAATCAAATCAATGGTTTGCCTCGCGTTTTGCCGAGATTTTGGCAATTTTTTTTTTCTATCACTGTCCAACCAGTTTCTACATAGTTCTTGAAAAAGACCTCTAGCCATCGATATGATAGATGTAACTCACAGTTTCTGTCTATGATTATCATACCTATATTACCACTTGTTCAAACAATTGCAGCAAATTTCGAAAGAATAATTTTCAGGAATTAAGACGGAACTCAATAGACGTTTCTCACGCGGCGACCATGTTGACCAAAACAATACATTTTTGTCCGGCAAGCCTGGCAATCAAGCACTTCAGAACGAGTTTAGCCAGGCAAAAACAAAGGTTTTTATTTTCATGGGAATAGATATAGCTGCTGTGTGAGGAAGGTCTATTGATAGTAGTGTTAATACGTCAAGGAATTCCTTCATATATAAAGAAAATTAATTTATTTACTCTATAAATAATTTTTTTTTTTTTTTTTTTTTTTTTACTCTTGTATCATATATAGAATCTTATTGCCAATCGAAGTTAGCAAACATAGAGGAGTTTAAGTTTGTTACGGAAGTGCGTCATTTCTTTTGTTCTAAACAGGTTTGACTAGATTACATTCCATATAAGGAAGTGTGCATAGTTTTCTTTGGTATAAGTTTTGATCAACCTGTTAAACCAGTTTTTGTGTAAAGCCCATATACTATTATTTTGCGAGGCAAATTTACACTGTAAAATCGTCTTTGCCATGGGAACTGTCTCGTTGTGACTGTTTCTTCTAATTATGTGACGAGACGAATTGGCTGCTGCACACAATTTTACAGAAAACAACTCAATGGTCAATCAAATTGAATCCACGAAGAAGATCTCTCATTCCACCTTCAGTTGCCTAAAACTAACGATTTTCCTTTTAAACCTCATCACTTCATTGGCACACTCAGATTCCTTTTTAAGAACAAACACTAGGTCTCAATCCCGTTACTGATAAGTATGACTAGTATAATATTGTGATATAGCTTAGAAAGTACGTACGCTCTGATTGGCTGAGAGACCATCAAAATATCATAAAAGCAATGGAAGATAGTTTTCTATGACTCTACCAGTGAAAAAGAGCACGCGGGATGTTGGGAGAAACACTCGAAATAATATGAAACTAAAAACTTAGTAGTATTTCACCGGCGAGTCATAGAAAACTGTCTTCTATTGCTTAAATGGTATATTGTTAGTGCTTAAGCCATGTTCATGAAATAATGTCTGTATTATATCGTGCATTTGATCACATTTTAATTTGCTCGTGATAAATTATAGAATCGTTATTAAATCATCATTGACGAATGCAGAGTTGCTTTGAAAACTCCTTGTTACTCCAGCATACTCTCAAGTGCTCTTAATGGTAAAATCAACCAGTATGAATAAATCAATAAAGAACCCTATATGTTGTAGAACCGTAAAGAAGAATGTGATGTAATGCAAATAAATATTTCTCTAGGCCTTATGCGCCACGAGCCATATCTATGGGCTAGTAGCCTTTTAACAAGCTCTCTGAGGGTAGGGGGGGTAAAGGAGTGAAAACGTGGAAGGGGAGGGAGGAACTGAGCGAGAGGTTCTCACTCCTTTTCCTTCCTCTTTCCCCTTCCCTCTCATTTAGTTTCTTTTCCTCCGAATCCCCATCCCCGGAGACCTATTTACAGGCTAATGGGACATTGACTCACATCGGCTTGTATGAGAGCTCCGGGTCTAACTAATTCATGGTTTCTCTGCTCCATAGTTACTGTTGCTGCGTCCTACAAGTATTTTCTCGGGTTACGGCATCAAAACCAATGTCGATTGCTAACAAATAATATATGGTTTGGATGGATGTTATGCATCCTAAGAATACATATGATATATGGTTTGGATGGATGTTATGCATCCTAAGAATACATATGATATATGGTTTGATATACATTTGCACGAACAGATGACATCACTACAACTCCCTTAAATCAACCACGACTGTCAAAATAAGCTCCAGAAATGGAAAGAGCATCTCGATGTTAGTAAGTAGGTCAGGTTTTAGCTCAAAATGTTTAATGCAGGAGAAATGGCAAGAAATATTATATGTAAAAATGTACTAGTGGACTGCCACGAGCTCATGCTGTCCAGCACATTACTGAAACGTTTCCCATACAAATCCTAGATAATATAAACTTCACCTTCTAATACCAGTATTGATGCTCTTTTCATTTCTGTAGTTCATTTTGACAGTTCTTAGCAAAGATGAGGTAGGGATGGATATATAGACTGGATTTTGGCCAGGGAAAACGGGATTTAGGACACTGGGAATGGGGAAAAAGAAACAAAATGAGAATGGAAAAATGTTTTAAAGACTCTAAAGGCATTTCTAGTTGAGAAGCAACTTATTCTTTAGGATGGGATTTGAACACTGGGAACTGAGATTTGTGAAAATATTGGACTGGAAAATGGGATGGGCACCCCCAGCACCCTCTCATCTTTCCCTTTTCGATTTTCTCTTTTTCTTTTTCTTTTCTTTCCTTTCCTTTCTTTTTCTTCTCTTTTTTCCTTTCTCTTCTCTTCTCTTCTCTTGTTTTGTTTTGTTTTCTTTTCTTTCCCCCTTTCTTTCCTTCCTTTCAAAGCGCGCACATTACGAATTATCCTTGTGGTGGTGCACTGACGTTTTTTGCTCATTTATTATTCAGAAAAATAATGTCCTCAGAACTATAATTAAGAGACGAAATTAACGTAATTGAGTTAGAATGCACAACGACATGTAAATCTAGTTGTTGCAACAGGAGTGAAGGATACATCATGGTCCATGAATGTTTCGAGAAGAGAAAAAATTTATAATTTTGCCGATTGGATTGAACAAAATTTGCGTTACAGAAACTAGCTACACGAGTGAAAGAACGAAGAACTCCGAAAAAGCACCGAAAGAGAACCGAAGAGTCAAAATGGTGAGTCTCTGAGGCTCCAGAATTAGAACTCTTCAGGGAACGACATTTACAAATTGAGAATCTTGCATTGCTGGTATCTGAGCAACACAGAAAGCCCAAAACGAGGAACTGAGTAGAGTTTCTGCGAGCCTGTAATATAGCGTGCTCCGTAAGGCACGTTTGTTTGTTTATAATAAATGTAATTTTACTTACGATTTCTTTCTAATAACCAATCACATCATAGCAGGAGTTGGAGTTTTTAAGATTTTAAGATATTTCGTCGAGTATGCGCATTAAGAAACGGCGGCTCTGGGAGCGATATTGGAAAAGGGAAATCTGCTAAGCATGGTACAATTTCCGTCCCGTCCCTCCCGACCGCAGAGTAAAGATCGACAGTCACGCATATCATTTACAATCCAAGCGACCTTATGGTTCAAGACGCACAGGGTCTGAAGATTCTCGCATTTTTTCCCTCCATCACTTATTTATTTTTCGAATTATTTCGAACTAATAAAATTTCAAAAGTCTATACCAGCTTTAGGACAACATGAAACCCGACGTTTAGCTAGTTTTATACACTAAAAACTTAAAAAGTCTATAATTTGTTTTTCAAAAATATGACCTTAATTTTTTTAAAACCGTCACGCGATAGAACAAGTCAAAACAACCATTCTGGACAAAAAGTAGCCATGGTGATGTCATAGTTATTAATGAGTCATGCTATTATTGAGAAGCTTTCATTTTCGATTTTGAAGACGACATCAGTATGAGTTCTGAATATTTAGGGTAATGACGACGGTTTATCTTAGAAATTTATCCTTTAACCAATATAGTTTCTCCTTATAATTGATGCTAGGTGTATATCTTGCGAACCGCATCTCTGGTATAATGTTGAATTATCCTCTTGAGAAACTGAATCCATCTGAATCGGCTGAAAACTATGGCTGAGCTCTGGTGGAAAGACGGAAGTACGAGCGAGTTCTCAGATAGCAACTGTGTTTGTCACATAATGCAGTCAAAGCGTCTAGTATTGAGAAAAACTACCTTTCGCAGACGAAATCACAAGAAAAAGCTTCGAAACATGTATAGTACTTAAATCATGCACTCGAGATGTAAAGGACTATGTTCCCAGACAGTTTACATTCTGTGCGGCACGAGGAGAGCTAGCTCTAAGTCCTCAATCTTCATTGAATACTTGAGTATTCGAAGTGATTGGTGCTATATTGAAATTATGGGACAGCAGCCGGTTAGTAACAAGAATCAAATGATTTTCTTTTACCCAATGTTAGAATTAAACTTTATAAAACGCCGAAAAAACTACTTTTAATTAGGATTATAGCCTGCAATACTAACGATAAGACTGAGCTAGTATGGCTTGTACTGGTGTCAACATAACTGATTTGTTTAATGCTGTTCAAAGTAACAATGAAAGCGGGGTTCATGCATTCATTGATGCTGGTGGTGATGTCAACAGAACTGATAATGATGGGAATACTGCTTTGCTTTATGCTGTTCAACGAAGTAACAATGAAAGTGTGGTTCGTGCACTGATTGAAAAAGGGAATTGTTTTTCTAATCCAAGAGATAGTTATGGCAGGACTCCAATATTTTATGCCATGGACAAATCACTATCATTAATTCGCTATCTTCTACAAAACAAGGCAAACGTGCACATTAAAGACAAATGTGACATGAGCATCTTATCATTTTTCATTGAACATTGTGTTACAAGCCCTCAAGACTTGTATGGTTCTGATCCAGCATCATATATATCTGAAAGAATTGATTTACTTCTTCAAAAAAGGGTGAAAAAAAATGCAGTTTTTGAAACAATAATGAGTGTAGTGTTCAGCAAATGCCCGCTTCTTTCTTATTCTGGAATCAATGGGAAAACTATCCATGTAATCTTGGAGTTGGCCAAAACATACATTACTGAGGA
>JAAAQI020138327.1:0-12431 GCA_011800005.2 Stichodactyla mertensii
GATGAAATTACAAAATTGTTATCCAAACAAAAGCAAAAACATCGGTTTTGTATTGTAATAAATCAATAAATTGGCTGCCAAGAAAATAAAACAAAAGCAAAAATAGAGAAAAAATATTAAACCTGGTTTTCATAGTGAAACCAGTAGATACATGATTCTTGGAACTCGTTAAAGATAAAACAATTCTTTCGGCGCTATTCGTGAAAATCGTTTAAATTCCGCCGCGTGAAATGAGAAACGCTCCTTTTTGGTGAAGCGTGATAGGCGGTTGATAATATGACTTTCCGAAAATAATTTGGCATGAAATTAAAAAAATATATTTAATTATTCCTAACCTTGGATTGCGATTATGGAATTGTTTTCTGAGAAACGCGAAATAGCACTACTTCATTGAAGAACTGACATGAAACTCCTCGTTTGAAATTGATAATGGCTGTATTAATATTCGCAAAAATGGAATGTCAAGCCGAGTTATCAGTTACACCACCATCCGACTTCATTTATTATCAAAGTTAAATTAAAAATACAATAAAATTTCCTGTTATAAATGTTATCTTATCTACATTTTAACCTTCTATATGTTAGGGAAGGACATCCCACTTTATGATGATGTTTGTCGTCTGGTGATTCGTCATACAAGTCACGTGTTCGAACGATAAAAATAACTTTGAGCCTGGTCGTCACTAGCAACATATGCGCAGACTCGTTGCAGGTCTTCTTCAACAGATGTGAGAAAATACAAGTGCTGCTAATGAACAATACCCAACTGAGTCTACGTGCTGCTTAGGACGATGTCGCTATATAGTGAAGGCCAAGCAAGGCTTTACTTTCCATCATCCTTTGAGAGAAAACTGATGACGTCACATCATGAAGTAAACGACACCGTAGAGCAAGAGAATTTGACAAGCATCGTGATTGGACAAGATGCATTTTTGTCGATTGTGATTGGCTCTAGCCAGAGGCAATTCAAAGTCACGTTTACCTTATTTACGTTTCCAATTACGCATCGAGAATCTGTCTAAAATCTAGAATAACGATTTGTATAGTGGACAAAAAGTGCATACAGTTCTTTGTCACACAGTGCCGATGTTTCTATATTTCTTGATTCGATCGGGAACCTTTTCTCGGAAGAGCATCGGGTCGGCTCGGAACTCCACGCTCTTCAGAGGAATGTGTCCGCCATATGCCTGCACAAACTCGTTCAAACAGGCTGACCTTTCGACAAAGTGTTTTGGGTTGGCCCATAATGAGTCGCTGGTGCAGTTGTGACATCTGAAGCGCTTGCGTGACGTTACCTTGACAACCAGAAAAGCAAGAAGTCAAGTCAAAGTATCATTGCAATCTTAAATGATATAAAAGGAAGAAGAAAGCCCAGAAGACTCTTCTCGGATAAGAACTGTAAACCGTAGGCCCTGTCTCCCATCCCTTTCCTTAACCTGTATATGGGGGACATTAAAGAACCTGTTGAACTATTCGCATAAGAGTAGGGGATTGTCTCCCGGTTCAACAGTCTACCCCAACAGGAGGCAAAACGTACTAATATACTAATTATTCACTCATGATTGTAAGCCGCCCGGATACCAATGGCTCCTTAAAATGCAGCCCGTAAGTCCTCCACTGACAATAATTGCAAAGCGCATTAATACTTGCTTGAAATGCGCTATAAAAGTACCCCATTTTATTATTATACATTATAGTTCCTAGCTTCTAAAGAACCACCCACCATAACCTGAGTATCAGGTCCTTGAGGTGGGAAGGGTAAGGAGAGGTGTCAGGGTCTCCTTCTCCGTTCCCCTGCCCACCCCCCCTCAAGGGAGCGTGATACTCAGGTTACACCCCCCCATCATGTAATCGCTTACCTTGATTGGTGCTTTGCCTGTGTAATTGGCCACCATAAAGTTCATAGCGATGTCTTCACAGTTCATGTGGGTGTCCACCCAGGACCGTATGTGGTAAGGCATCATGTACGTGAAGATGTGACTGAAATACTGGACACAAACGTGGATTAGAAGTGAAGGGGCGTAGAATGTGGTATGTGTAGGTTAGTGGTTGGACAATGGTGTAGTGTTACTAGAGTGGTGTGGGTTAGGTTTGGTGGTGTGATGTGATGCGATGTGGTGTGGTGCGGTGCGATTTCATGTGGTGCGATGCGATGGATTCGACGTGATGCGATGTGATGTGTTATAGTGTGGTGTGGTGTGGTTCGATTTGGTGTGGTGGGTGTGGTGTGTGTGGTCACTTCTGGTGTGGTGTGGTGTGGTGTGGTGTAGTATAGTGTCGTGTAGTGTAGTGTCGGGTGGTGTGCTGTGGTGTGGTGTAGAGTGGAGTGGAGTGGAGTGGTGTGATGTGATACGATTTGACGTGATGTGATGCGATTTGACGTGATGTGATGCGATTTGATGTGGTGTGATGTGTCGCGACGCGATATCATGTGCTGTGGTGGAGTGTATAGAGTGCATTGTAGTGCAGTGAAACATGGCAAGTCACAGTAAGAAACGGAATATGTGTTGCACTGTTTTACCTTGTGATGGAAGGCAGCCCCCGTCAACACCATAGACACATCATTAGTCCATTCCGAATCATACTTCAATTTACTTCCATTCTCTACCACGTGAATTCGACCAGGAAATCCAACAAGACGATCTGGAAATTCACGCCACGCCTGGAAACAAAATTCAATTATTTTTAACAAACGAAAGCATATAAATTCCTCTTCATTTGCATAAAATATAAATTGGATTTTCTGGCCTAAATCTTAAAAATTTCTGTACAGCATCCAAGTTATAGGCTCGATAACTAGGCTGCCATACGCTACTTTCTTACGACTCATAAACCATTTCGTTTTGGCTCACTGTATCACTTTTAACGGGCACTTTCCATGAACACAATAGTTTTCATGTGCGGTGAAGGATAACAAGCTATTGTATTTATGCAAAGTGCCACTCAAAGTCGAGAATAAGAAACTAGTGAATACGCATCTCCATGATATAGACGTACCTCGTATCCAAACTGCAGTTCATCATTAGATAACATTAAGATATCATCATCTATTGCTAGTATTGCCTCAGTTTCTATCTCGCTGTAGGGGTAGAATCTAGGATATAACAGACAAGAACATGAAAAATGCTGTTTTCACATGCTGCGTTGTTTGAAATTCAATTTTTCAAGGCATTTATCGCATACCTGTTGCTCAATCGATTCATCTTTGTCTGGATAACCTTCACAGGCTTGGATAGTTTGGGCCACTTGGCAACTGTAGAAAGTAAATAACTTTGTTGACATCCTGATATATTTTGAGGTTAAAGCTACATACCGATGTTACCTGACGGCGGAGCTTTCTTCACATTATTCCAAACAACTACTATCTGCAAGAAATACGATGATGAAGTGATTAATACTACATGTAGATGATGGTGATGACGATGATGGTGATGACGATGATGGTGATGTTGATGGTGATGATGCTGGTGGTGATAGTGATGCTAATGATGGTGATGTTGATGGTTGAATGTGATGATGGCGGTGGTGATTATGGTGAAGGTTATAGTAATGCTAATGATGATGCTGATGATCATGATTATTGTGATGATGGTGGTGGTGATGATAGTGATGATGATGGTGATGATGATGATGATGGTGATGTTGGTCACTCCTACCACTTACCTTCACAAGACTAGGTGTATCTGATATTCTCTTCAACACCTTGAACATCATGTCAACCCTGTCATAGGACAACACCACAGCTGTGAAACCTTGAGAACGTGGTGGAATGAGAGGAAGAAACAATGGTGGTAGAACTGTGGACTGAATAGAATACTCTTCTTAGGTTCTTAAGGTATCCTGCTATTAATTTGGATTTTGGATATACATATTGTGAACTATGTGAGATAAGGATGAGAATAGAGATAGAGAGACAAACACATTTCTTTTTTGGTTCATAATTTAAAATTAATAACAAGTTAGAGTAATGATCATGAACTTACTGTTAGTTTGCCATCAGAGGTAGAATATGGTGCATTCCAATCCTGTCACAAAAAATGAGAGAGTTAAAGTTTAGACCTGCAGACTTTATTTGTTACATGTACAATTTAACCAGTTGGTTCATCATTCAATAGAAAAGGTTAATCCTATAATGGAGAAAAGTCACAGCCTAAAGGATAAACACAAGGCTGAAACAATTAAAAGTAACAAGATCATTGCTCATCCATAAGACCTTATTCATTGCTTTCTCATTACAGGTCACGTCATTCCTTTGGGGTTTATTCCTTTGTTTAATGGTAACACTTGAGAAGATACATTAATGTGGATTAACCACAAACAAAGAGTCTAATTCCCAAGAGGTCTGTATTGGGAAAACATTATGCCCAAGTAAAAAAGGCCTTTTATTAACACTTAGTCACATCACTAGTGGCATGGTTACATCCCACAAAAAAACTTACTTCAATTGTCAGTGACCATGGAGCACCAATGAAAGTAGGGGACCAGGGTTCAACATGGATTGCAGAGCACATTAATTTCAACATAGATTTAGAAAAAAAGTGGGGGAGCTACATCCAATCTAGCCCTACCCTCTCTACAGTCCCTGATTGTGTTTTAGGATCCTCCTTTAGGACTCTCATGGCATGTTCCTCTACAGACAGTAAAGCTAACCTCATACATCCATGCTCTGTGTTTATAAACCCTATCATTGATTATCTTGAGTGTTGTCAGCCCTATTTTACTCATGGAATTGAAATAATTTTCCCATAAAAATTGACCCTGAAAATGGGAAATAAGTTTTCATTAGTAATACAAACTGTTGTGCAAGAATGTGAGAAACATTGTTCAGTTTCTGCCAAGTCATATCATAGTAGACTACTACTGAATTCAAAATAAATGTTGTCTTTACAAATGTTATTGTTGAAGTGTGACTCTAAAGTCTCAGACAAGACCACAGTTTAGATAGCTGTCAAACAAATAATTCTTCTGTGATTTGTCAAACATGTGACTAACCATTATAACTTGATTGACATCCATCTGAAAGCTACAAATACCATCATCCTGAGTTATTCTTTGGGATGGACTTGGATGATAACAGTTATAAGATATTTTTGGCTGAGACCTCAGAAGAACAAGTACCAGTACTTATTTCATCAGTGGAAGGCCTTTACTAACTTCTCAAGCCAAAATACTGGCTTGCATTGTCTGCTACCACTACAACTGGGTACGTGTAAGTATGTGTTTTTTGGAGAACTGTGCATCTAGGTCATCCACATTTATTTATAATAATCAAACAGTTTCCATGTCATTCCATAGGTACATGCCCTTGAAAATTTTGTTTTTCTGTACAAGGACCATAAAATTACAAGTGAAAGTCCAACCAAAATCTACTTCTTCACATCAAGGCAAGCTGTATGACATTCCATATGTACTACTGGAAACTACATGTAGTAAAAGCACAAACATTATATCATCATACCTGCCGTGTCATGTCTGATATCTCATTCACAGAAATGTCTTTTAAAATACTTGGAATGCTTTGGATTTCATCTTCAGATACCACAACAGCAGCTCTGTGAAATTGAAAATACTCTTAGATATTTATGTCATTATTGCTACATTGGTTGCATTGAATAATGGGTGTACATTGTGCTTTCTAAGTACCTTTTCCAATCAAGAACTTCTGAAAATGGTAAAATATAATCATCACTTATCACTATGGGAATGCATCCCTGAAGAAAAGAAAGAAAGTCATCAATAGACTACTAATATTTATGTCTGAAGACAGGAATTATAAGCAAGATATAACATAGATATCTTCTGGAACTACATATGTAAAGTACATAATATAATAGTTATAGGTTACTGTACCATCATAAATGAATCCATTAGAGCACTCTGTCCCAGACGCACACCTCTGATGACTATACAAAATGTTGCACTCTGTCGATAAATATATTCTCATGAGTTTATCATATTTATAGTAAATTTTTAAAAAGCATGCATGTATTATAACTTTTGTTGCTCTCTCTTTTTATGTCTAAGTAGCAATAACGATAACATTTTTAACCATGACTTGCCATGATGGCCTCCTCTGCAAGGTTCAACACATTATCTATTGCTATTGAGCTCTTGCCTGAATGGGCTATGAGTCAATAGCTCATGAGGTACACAACTTGTGAGAACCTGATGATTACCCCTCATGAAGGGAGAGAACCTATAAAACAAACTCAGTTCATGTGTATACTGAATTCTGGCAGGTATTGACTCACAAGGTGAAAGGTGAGCATTCTAGAGCAATGCTACCCTTGCTTACAGAAACAGATATTCTACTTTCCCTTACTTTAGTTCATCATTACTCCACCTCATGCTTCAGCCCTAGTATTATACTCTGTTAAATAGTATTATACCTGAAGTATATCTGGATAATCATAGACAATGCTGTCCTTGCATCTTTTGAGTGGAGTATCATTCTCAGGACCTGTACACTGCTCTAGTATCATAAAGTCTTGGTTTTCTTTTGCTAATTCATTTAATTTTTTCCTGAAGTCAGAGTGATAATTGACCTGACTTGAAATTGCAAGCCATCTTGTCTGCCTGTGGATTTTTGTGGCAACAAATTAGAAAGCAATCAATTGATAATGAAATACTCTATTTCCCTTGAGAATACAATTCCTTGTTTCTAGGTAACACTTCATTAACATGGACGAGCCTCAAACAAAGAATTGTATTCTCAAGGGATTGACATGTGATCTGAAATTGAAAAACATTAAACCCAACATTATAAATATTTTAATAAGATTAGTATAGGAAATCACAGGATCTGAGTGAAAAGGACTGGTCAGAAAGTAAAGGGGTAGGCCATGAAAAACTGTGGGATGTGTCACTTTCTTTGAGCCTCAAATAAGAGGTGGCTTATGAGAAAATAAGTTACTCATCATTTTTTTGAGGCATTCCACAAGGGTGGGTGTCTATTTATGACCTAACCCCTTACTTTCTAAGCAGTTCCTAACTTCAGATTTTCCCTGTATACAGTGGTGGTGAAGACAGGAGGCTGGGGGGGAGCTTCCACCCCCCCCCCCCACTTTTCACAAGAATGACATACATGCTCTACTATCAGCAGTAAGGATTTTCTAAGCTAGCACTCCCACTTTCAGAATTGCGCTGCCACCCCTGACATAATGATCTAGATACAATAGTTTAAATGTTCATAACCTATGCATTAAAAATTTTTTCTTCCTCTTAAAAATATATAATGTTTCAGGACTCTCACTTTTTAACTTTTCAAATTAGTGGCCCATTAATATACACTTATTTCAAAAAATGCTGTTGCAGAATCAATTGACAATTCACAATAGGAGACTGCAAGGGATGTTGGTGCTTTTAATTGTAATAAAATTTATTCATAGTTTTACATGATACCAAGGTGTAGCTTAACCATGCTGTCTTCAGTTCTGCAGATGAATATGTGTATTTGGTCATGCTCTCATGTGAATAAATGAATTTCAGTTTAATTTACCAACATCCCTTGCTGTCTCCTATTGTCCATGGTCAATCAATACCACGACAATGTTTTTTGAAATAAGTGAACATGTTCAGGTGTATAGAACTAACATAACTTGGCAGTATATATACATACCTATTTTGTGTTAATTGTACTTCTTTAGTTGTCAGGACATTATACACTGGGATACTAATATCATATTCTGGTCGGTATGTCCAAGTTGACATGCCTCCTCCTGCTTGCATAGCTTTTCCAAGAGGAAGATCTAGGGATGTGTTATAATCAGGGGGGCCACCAGGAAGCATGTTGAATATGAGGTGATTCTGACCAGATTGTTTCCAACTAAAATAAGTGAGTTAAGAAAAGCAGAGAGGTTAGGGAAGTTTTCACATACAGCTATTTCTAAAAAAGTTGTCAGAGCCAAAAGGTGATAGGCAAGGCAATAAGCAACAAGAAAGATAGGTAATAGGTCATTATTTTATATAATTGTGAAAAAACACAAAGGGATGTAGATCTGCCATGCTGTGATGGTGCATGCATGTTGCAGGGCTAAAAATAATGGCCAATCAGTGGTCCTTGTCTGGCCAAAATGGGAATATCTCTGGTCAAACCTTTGTTAATACCATTTATGTTTGCCAACCAAATAGACAGGTGATCTTTAGTTTTCCTCTCTCCACAAAAATCAACTTCTAAATTCCAATTTGATTATGGAACAAGGGTAACAGGTTTGTTAGCCACTGGCTATTAAGTGTTGCCCTCATAAAAACAAGGACATGGTACAACCAAGTGCTGTGATTGTGCTATCATCCACAACTACTCTAACTAGAAGTCTTTGACTAATTCGCCTACCTTGGCAAACTTGACAAGATCTTTTCTACAGAATTCAGATCCCATCCATTTTGATTTAGCAAGTCAATAGAAGGAACAATGATACATGCAGTTTCTCTGTCCTCTGTGTAATAACTACTGCGTTTTATAGCAGTTAATAGTTCAAAATACTGCTGGGATAATGGTTTGACATAGATTTTGTTCCCAATTTGGTCGACAAAGTCATTAAAAGGATAGACATAGACACTAATCAAACTATTCTCGTTGAATTTACAACGATAAATATCAAAGCAAGAGAACATACGACACTTAAAATCGGTTTTTAAAGGACGAGATGGATTCCTTAGGACGCGAACAACGTTTGATTTTGAACCACTAGAAGTCGAAGAATGTCTGTCTGAAAAATTATCTTCATGAAAACGATATCGAGTCCATATCTGAGAGCTTATGAAGACTAAAAAAGCAGCGAAAAGAACAGCTACCAATACAACAATCTTGGTCTTTAGACGCATCCTGGGTAGAAATAGGCTTCTGGTGAATAATGTTTTGTCGGATTTTCGGTATTTCTTGGTGGAAACATGGAGTTTCATGACAGCATTTGTAGTACAATATCCAGAGCATCAAGCGATTAAAGCCTCATCCAGTCTTGGCAATCTTCCATATTTCATTCAATCTTTTGTCGTTTAGACGAAATCCGCTGCATAAATTGGTTAACTAGATACTAAGCTCGAGTATAATTGATAAAGAATTGTTATGATCTTCATATTTGAGTGAACTTTTGGGAAAATTCTTTCAAAATCTTTGACATTCCTCAACTAGTATGTTCATTTCTGTCTGTTCTCAGGTGGGTACTTCATGTAGAATACAAATAGTGCTTCCGTAGCCTCGTTTTCATACGAGATTTTTAAATTTTTTTCATTCATTCATTCATTCATTCATTCATTCATTCATTCATTCATTCATTCATTTATTCATTCATTTATTCTTTTGTTCATTCATTCATTCATTCATCTATCTATTTATTTATTTATCTATTTATTTATTCATTCATTCATCCATCATCCATTAACTCAATTACTCGTTCAGTCATTCATTCATTCATTCATTCATTTATTCATTAATTTATTCATTAATTTATTTATTTGCCGGTTAGAGAGACGGTAGTAATAAATTAACTTTTTGGGGTTTCAAATGGTCTTTGCAGAAGTAGTAAAATCACTATTTTTATGGCTGTAAAGAAATAGCAAAGAAATAGCAAAAGGTTTCTTATTACCTGACTTTTGTTCTCAATAATCATTCACTTTCACCTACCTTAATTTTTTTGGATTTATTGTATTTATTCATTTTTCCCTGGAATTTTTTGGAGAGGTGTTTTTTTTTTCCTGTAAGAATTCTTAAAAATTAAAATAATGATAATGATAATATAATAATAATAATAATAATAATAATAATAATTATATAATGATTTATGGGTATAAATTGCACTTATAGCTATTTAAACAACTGCTTATAGCTATTTTGAATATAATAATAATAATAGTAATAGTAATAATAGTCGTCCTAGTTTACAGATTACTTTAAAAAGATTAATAATAAAAATTATTAAGGATAGCAGGAGATTCTTATTTGGGCTTCCTGTGCTATCGTGTAACAGCTGTTTTCCTGCATTAATATCGCTGGCTCATATTTTCCCGGCATTCTGTTCGTGGCGTGTTTTGTATTTTTGTGAACACGCACGCAAAACATAAAGCTCAAAAGAAATTCTTCAATGAAAAAAAATACGAAATTCTGGACACAAAACGTCTTCTTTTGACCTACAATGAACGCCTATCCCAACCTAGTTGTACTATTCTGTAAGTATGTAGTAAATTTTTAGCGACAGGTTGACATTTACTGAGCATTTTCGTCTTTTAAATTAGAACCATCTGCATGATAAGCCGAAGTATTTTTTCACAAAAATGACAATTTTCAACCTTATGGATCTTTCCTCGCTTTTCATCGCTCTCTCGAAAGACTCCTCAAGAAAAAGCGATGACTGTTGACTCAAATTTTAATTTAAACTTCCGTGGTTTTCTCAATTTGTTGGAATAAGCTTTCAGCGCAACTAAATTAAATTAACTCTGCATGTCAGATATAAAAGCTTATTCATTCTTGATAATTTTGTAAAATTATCGGTCCAATTTACTTTTCTTTTCGTATTATTTTTACCGCATTTGAATCTTTTATACGATTCACACATTGATGTTGCACGAATACCACATTTTCTGATAATTTTGCTGTTTGTTTTTGAATAACTGATGAAAAAATACAGCGAGCTTTCAAAATATTCAAACGAAGGTTATTAGTATTATGATAATTACTGCCCTTTAGAACATAAGGTTTCAGTTATGTAATCATAGGCATGACAGGTTTTGTCTCATGCTACTTGTTTACACATGGATGATGTCATGTTTATATATCATTCTTGATTTCCTAATTTCTTACTTTCTTCCATCCATCCTATTTTCTTTTTTCTTTCTTTGTTCTTTCTTTCTTTCTTTCTTTCTTTCTTTCTTTCTTTCTTTCTGTCTTTCTTTTTCTTTCTGTGTTTCAGCCTTCCTCCCTTCTTGCTTGCTTCCTTCCTTCCTTCCTTTCTTTCTTTGTTTTTAACTTTCTTTTTCAGGGCTTGAAATAATTTTCTGGCTGACACCTGTCAAGCTATCTGGCCAAGCCAAATTTTGCTCTGACACCACTAAACTTTGGCTGTAACTTGAAACTAGCGAAACTTGCGCTTTGTCTGATGTGAGCGTACAAAATGTCTCCCAAGGATTTTACCGGACAAAACCCATTTTTGACTGGTTTCTTTCCCTTTTCCTTTCTTTTTTCTTTCCTTGTTTCCTTTTCTTTCTTCTTTCCTTGTTTCCTTTCTTTCTTCTTTCCTTGTTTCCTTCCTTTCTTGCTTTCTTGCTTTCTCTCTTTCAGTCTCTTTCTTCTTTCCTTCACTTTGTTTTTTCTCATGAATAAAATATCTTGCTTTCAGTGCAAAATTTCCCTGCTAGCAGAGTCTCCTATACACAAATCCTGTCGTTTTCTCTGCCAGGATTCATCTGCAGGAGACTGTACTGCTAGCAGGGAAGTACAAATTAAAAGCATAATGGAAAGTAAGTTCTTCCAAGTAGTTTTCTCATAAGCAATTTTTTATAGATGAATAGAAGATTAGAATTCAGACTCTCTTAAAAATGGGTTCATTTGCTTAAAAAATAATACCATATTTACTCATTTTAGCACCACCCCTGATTAAACGCAGCCCTCAAATAAGTGCTGCTTTATATCCATACAAAGTGTCTATTAGTCAAAATATCATCAATAACAAAAACAAATATGTATTGCTAGAGTGTAACTCAATCTATATTACTCTGGGAAACTTATATTTGTGTTGAAGTTTGAACTTTTAAGCACATTATTTTGTATTATTTGTATGTTTGCATTGATTTGCATTGAGTTTATATTAAATCATTGGCTGACACAGAATTAATTATGTCGCCCTGTAAACATGATTTTTAAAATAAACTTTGCCCTAAAATAAATACCACCCCCAAATAAGTGCCGCATCAGAAACCCCAAAAATTTAATAGTGCCATGGCACTAAAACAAGTAATTAATATAGTAATCCAAAAACTTCAATAGAACTTAGCATAATTTTCAACATCAAATAATGTACTAAGCAACGTTTTTCAAAAAGGTCTTCACCACCAAGCAATACAGGTGATGTGATATAATACAGGTGATAGGTCATTCCAAGATATTCTTAAATAATATAATAATATATTAGGTTAATAGTGAGACACTCAATGCCATTGGCTGCCAAAAACAGCATCTTTAGCACTCAGCTCCATACATATCTTTGTTTTGTTTCTTAAACAATTTTATTTCTTTAACACTAAAAGTTTGTGTGAAGGAGTTTTCTTACATTTTTAGGCCAAGGATTTATTTTTTGACAAGTTTTCTTCAATGTAGAACATTTACATTGAGATATTTCCAATACAAATTACAAAGAAGCGTACATGTATGGAACTAAATGTTTGTGTGGAGTGTATGACGTCACTGATACCTCTAAAGATTCATAAAAATCTAATACTTC
>JAAAQI020138338.1:0-12428 GCA_011800005.2 Stichodactyla mertensii
GGTGAAACTGACTGGCAAAAGATTTCAAATCCATCAATAGTTATAAAAATATGGTAGAAACGTATAAAATGTCTCTATCCATAATTCCTGTCGGTCTCAGCTTTCTAGGTTTTAAAGTGACAAACTTAATTGAAATAAGTATATAATAAACAGAAAAATACATGCACGTTTGGAGATATGGAATTTATCTTCTAGTGTTAAAATTTGATATCTCACGAGTGACCGCAGCGAACGAGTGAGATATCAAATTGAACACTCGAAGATAAATTTCATATCTCCGGGCGCCCATGTATTATTCTCTATCTCTCAAATGCAGTGCAACTCAAGTACAGCTCAATTAGTATCCACGAGTTAGCCTAAGGGCTCATTTGATTCTTGAAAACAGTGGTTTGCAGCTATTTGTTCTTGGTCTGTCCTGAAAACAGTGACTTCTTTCTTCGATAATGTTTTTCTTTTTCTTTTTTCTTTTTTCTTTTTTTCTTTTTTTTTCTTTTTTACGTTTTTATTACTATATTAATTACAACAATTTACAACAACAACAACAACAACAACAACAAAAATAACTAACAAGTAAACTAAATGTGTATGACTTAGTCTGAAAAAGCAAGGTTAGCGATAAATTAGAGCACTTGTAATCGTTTTCCATTTTTTATCATGAAGATGAGTTTTATTCTTATTTATGGCCACTTTTCTTTCAATTACCTCATATTGTTTTAATACGTTTTTGAATTGTTCTAATGACGGTGGTTTCTGTTTTTCCCTTTGTTTATAAAGCGAGTATTTATAAAGTAAAATAATGAAATTAATACTTGTATCATCCACCCTTAATAATATGTTTTCTTTGTTTGATCTTGGTAATACAATTTCGTAATCCTCCAGCCAAGTACGGATTCCAATGTAATAATTTCTGTTTTCAATACATTCTATAAATAGATGATCTATTGTTTCAGGACTTACGAGGCAAAGTGAACAAGAGGAATAATCAATTACTTTGAAACGATGTAGATCGCGATTTAAATACAGAATATTGTTCAGTATTTTATATTGAAACATTTTTAGATAAGAATCAATCGTGGTTGTATAAATTCTACTATAAATTTTTTTCCCAATCACGTTGTTTGTCTGCGTTAACTGTTCTTTTTTCTATGTTTGTTTGAGATGTAGGAGTTTTAAATTTTACTTGGATAATGTCTTCATATATTTGTTTTGTTTTAATTTTATCAAGTTTCATGTATATTTGGCCGAATAAAAACCGGTTACATCCTTCGATTCCGTTTTGTTCTTTTTCCGTTTTATTTAACTTTATTATAGATTTCCATTCTTTTGGTATTGCCTGTACTATTCCAGCCCATCTAAGATACTGCTTGTCTTGTATACCTTTATTTTTTGCAACTGCCCATTCGAACTTTCCACTATTGTTATTACACAGGTCACCAACTTTGTTTATATTATTTGTTGAAAATGTTTTATAAAAAATTGACCTTTTATCAATTAAAATATATCTATTATTCCAAATGGGTTGGTTGAGTATTATTTCTTTTGTATCAATAGATTTAGTGCTGGCAAATTCTGCCCATATTAGAAGATTTTGTCGAAATAAATCAGTCTCCTATAAGTGTCTCATGTTTAATCTTGGGTTTTCTTCCGTTCCAAATAAAATCCTTTATTATATTCCCTACACTTTTGATAATTTCTTTTCTGACCGACATATTTGAACATACATAGTACAATTTTGGTAATGCTAGAGAGCGTAACACTTGAATTTTTCCATAAAGAGTTAACCTCCTTGATTTCCATAATGAGAGAACTGTTTTAAAATTAGTCATTACCCTATCAATATTATTCATGTCACTTATTTATTGTTATAAGAGAAAAATATGCCAATTATTTTAGTACCATTTTCCTCAAAGTCAATATATTTAATCTCCGTATTTTTAATACTTTCGCCTTTATTTTTCTTTCCCAACTAACCAATTTCGGATTTTTTAAGATTTATCTTGAGGGATGAGAAGTTACAAAAAACGTCTAGGTTTTTCAGCACACATTGAAAGGATATTTTTCATCTTGTAAAAAGAAAGTAGTGTCGTCTGCAAAAATTTCTAGCTTTAGCTCACTAGTTTTTGTTTGATAGCTCTTAATTTCTTCCGATTTCCTCATTATCGTTGCCATGACTTCAATCGCTAGTATAAATAAATATGGGAGATGGGGTCTCCTTGTTTTGTGCCCCGTCCTACGGGGAAAAAATTAGTCGCTTTACCATTATTTACAATACAGCTAATATTCTCTGAGAAGAAGTCTTATCCATTTTATAAAGTAATCTCCAAAATTAAACTGCTTTAGGGTGGCAAATATGAAGTTATGTTCTGTGGAGTCGAATGCCTTTTCAAAGTCTCCAGCAAATAACAACAAAGATTTATTAGAAAACTTTACTTGGTCCATGATCGCTTGTATTATCAACAACGGCTCTTCGATAGTTCTGCCTTTAACGAAGCCCGATTGGTTTATGTGGATTATATAAGGAAGGATCTTACTTATTCGGTTGCTCATTACTCTACTGCATATTTTGATATCAATGTTAATAAGGCTTATCGGACGCCAGTTTTCCAAATATCTATTGTCCTTGCCTTGTTTTTCTAGTAGTGTTATTATTATCTGCTTTTGAGAATTCGTAAGAGTTCCGCAAGAAAAACTGTTATATAAGTAATTGACTGAATCGTTCTTCAATTCCGACCAAAAAGTGATGTAAAATTCCTTTGTTAGTCCATCGTTTCCAGGGGTTTTTGAAGTTCCCAATTGTTTTAATGATTGGAAACATTCTTTACTGGTAATGATCTGGTCGCACATTTTCTTATCAGAATCAGATACCCTCAGCACAGAGTAGCCCTTCAAGAACTCTAAATAGTCTTCTTCAGATTTGTACGATTTTGACGTGAAGAATCTCTTGAAATGCTCTTCAACTACTGAAAGGATCTCGCTCTGGTCGATGGTTTCTTTGTTATCATTAGTAATTAATTTCTTTATGTGCGTCTTTGCCTTATTCCGCTTTTCTATTGTTAAGAAGTATTTATTACTCTTTTCTCCTAGTTCATACCATGTGGTTTTTGATCTTATTATAATACCTTCTGTTATATAATTAGCCCACTCTTCTAATCGTTTTAACAGTTGATCATGTTTATTTACTAAATCGGTATAGTTCCTGCCAGCCATTTTGGTTTTCAATCCGCTTAATCTCGGTTTCGATATCAGCATAATATAATCTTCGTTTACTTGCTAACCTTTCAGAAAAACCAATTGAAAATTTCCTAATCTCATATCTAAGAAGTTCCCATCTCGACTGAGGATTTGTAATATTTTTTGCGTCTAAATCGTTCTTATATGTTTTAATTATTTCCGTAAGTTCTGTTATATAGTCTTCATTTTCTAATAACGATTTATTTAATTTCCAAAACGATGGACCCCTTTTTCCTTCTGTAAACGATTGTAATTTTAGTGTGATAGCTGATTGATCAGTAGATGGAGCTGGAATAATATCGCATTTATCGACAAATGGCTGAAGTTCGTCTGATACTAAGAAGAAATCTAGTCTGCGCTGTAAAATTTGAACGGATTGACTGCTTTTACCTTGTCCCGCCCCCCTCCATGTATAACGTTTTACTCCTGGATTACGCAGTCTCCAAATATCACAAAAGTCATATTCTTGCATAACTGTTTCGATGGTTTCGATGGATTTGATCTTTTCTATAGGATTCCCCCCATAGGCTTCAATAGAAGTGTCGAAACAGAAATTAAAATCCCCTCCCCATATGATGTAAGTTTCAATTGGAATATCCAATGTATTTACTGTTTGTATAATCTCTTTCATTACTAATTCCTGATCCTTTTCAACATTTGGTAAATACGAATTAATCAAGAGAAAATTGGTACCTTGAATTTCGGCGAGTACTATGACATACCTTCCATACTCGTGAACTTTCTCCTCATTCAGTACATAGTTTAATTCACTTCCGAAGAGAATAGCTGTACCTTTACTGTTTGTTGATCCATGAGACATAATTAATTTTCCTCTTGTCCTCTTTGACCACTCACTTTCTACGTCCGCCTGACTGTGCGTTTCTTGCAAAAATGCAATTCCTTTGTGGCAATCGCGTTTAGTTAGCCAATTGTTAATTTTTCTGTTCTTTTTGTATTCCCTTAGGCCACGCACATTCAGTGATACAATAGGAAAATGGAATTAAACCATTGTCAATGATAAGTAAAGTGATAGCATTATATACGTGATTGACTAAGTCATATACAACACTATGGACAAACATCTTACAAAACAGAATAATAATACAGAAAAAAGTTGTACAGAAATAAAAGCTTATATATCTGTATTAATGGCGTTCTTTTAGCTAAAGCCTGTCATTGGCCCTCTACCATTTTACTAATTGGTCAAAAATGTTAGATGAATGACATTATTGGTACTTATTTAATGTACTATTTCGAATACTTATTAGTCAAGAATCAATGTCCTCATTTAACGCAATTAAACAATCAATTCTTTGCCTACTTGCCATTCTTTGCCCCTGATAAACAATTTGTCCGGCATGGACTTACTGAAGGATGCGGGTATCTTGTTTTGCTTTGCTTTCTTTAAAATCGGCAGTAACTTTCTTCTTCTTTCTACTATCACTCGGGGTAGGTCAGGAAACATCTGATAATTCGTTCCTTTCAGGTTTTTTTCCTGCGCAAGAATCTTTTGGACATCTTTATATCTCACAAAGCGTGCCAAAATGGCTCTCGGTTTCCCTCCTCTGGTTTTTCCACTTCTATGCACTCTTTGGATCTCTATTTCATCGTAGTCAAAAATATCTAGCTCATCACGTAGAAAAGTTCTCAGTGTTATTTCTGTATCTTCATCGGGTCTCTCCTCAATATTCAGAAATCTTATATTTTCACGTCTCGAATAGACTTCGAGGTAGAGATCTTTCGTCTCTAGATTTATCATGCATTGATCGCAGTTCTTTGCCTTTATTTGATCTTGTTCTTCTCTATAATTCTTCAGCTTGTCGTTCATTTCAGCTAAGTTTTCTTTGACTTTTTTGAATTCAGAGGTCGTGCTGTCGTCCATAAACTGACTAGTTTTCTTAAGATCTTCGATGTCTTGTAATGCCTTTTTTTGTGATTGTTCCAAAGTCGACAGCCTTTCCTCGAGTATACTAATAGAATTTTCTATTCTGTTGACTGAATCATTTATAAGGTCGATCTTTGATACCTTCGCAAGGATGTTATCCAATGTATCCTTGAGTTCCCCGGCCATGTTTAACGCTGCCATTACTTCATCCTCTTTTTCTTCGTTGCTCTTTAATTTTTTGTTTAGGGGAGATTTATTTTCCAGCGATCCAGTTGATGACGTTGACGATCTATCGGATCTGGTTCTTCTTTTGGTTTCTTGTTGCAAAAGTTCCGCCATTCAAATATATAAGACTTAAATTTTGGCAGAGAGCTGTGATCACGTCCTTACTCCGCCATAGCTCGTGCCCAGTCCCTCGGGTATATACTTAGTTATCAATACTTGTCATCATTCTGTGTTACTGTGATCTACACTCAAACTCCCTAAATAAACCCCTTATCACCTGATTCTATTTTTCTGAGACCAAAAAGGCTTGTCTGTGAGTATAAGCCCAAGGTTTATTTTTGGAGGTTTGCAGTAGTTTCTCATGAAATCATTCCATTGTCTTTGAAAAATCCCAATAAACTTGCTATTCATCCTTTTACTGTTTTATATACTCTACTGGTTCATCACTTCCCATTTCAACCAAATGTAAATCGTCAGCAATTGCTACTGTTAGGTAGCCTAGTTTATTTGATATTGCAGGTTAATATTATAGCAACTTTACAAGCTGATGTGGACCCGCCTAGTAAAATATCTAACCTAACCTAGTCTCGGTTACCCAGACCCTCTCGGCCAACCCTTAACTGCTGAGAGAGGGTCTGGGAGAATTCTTAATTAAGATTTGTAATATTCAAAATGGCGCCCGCCTCGCTTTGAATCAGACAAACTAGTCAGTGATTGGCTGCAGAGGACGCAAAATGACGTTGCTCATGTATTGACCAATCATCGTCTGACCCAAATCTGGTCAGACGCCATTTGTATATATGTCCCAAATCATTCCATTTTATCTGCTTAAGAATTTCATGGTCTCTTATGTTGTTTGGTATCGTTTGGTAATTTATGTATTATTCTAGCCGCCTTTAAATGTAGAGATTCCATATCAGAAAACATAGCAACAGGGTGTAAGCGCAGTGGATTCCCTGTGGTTTGGGGCTAAGCATGCGCAGTTCGGGTACTGCCATGGCGGCCACGAGGCCACAGTGTTTTCACCTATTTTGTCCCCAAAAAGGCAAGAATTTAAGTTGTTATTTAACCGTTTTGGAAAAAATTGAGTTGGAAATAAATCAGTCGAACCGTTGTGGCAGTTACAACAGAACAACTACCCCACACAGATATACAGAAAGTTACTTGTGGAATGATAGTCAAATAAATATCTTCTAATATCGTGTTGGCAGATATCTTATATTTTTAAAGTTTTTAAACTGTTCTGTTAGAAACTGCGAAACGTGGTTCAAAGAACCACGAAAAGAAAAGAAAAGCTACTAAGGCCGATAACTCGCTGCTTTCGCTTTCGCTCTCGCTATCGGTTAACTCATCATCTTCGCTTTTTTCGGTTGATTCGCCTTTTAACAACTTAAACGAACTAGCACTGATTTTGCTTGCTTTTTTTTGAGTTGACGCGTCGTTCTCGTCGTCAGAGTAGTTCTGAACCACGAACCTGCTAGTTTTATCTTCTTCGGGCCAGGTTTTTTCTTGGTAGTACTCCAGGGGCTTCTCTTTTCTCTTTTTGACATATCTTACGTAGTTTTTCTAAGTCAGCGTCGAGCGCGAGATCCAATGTTTGAGAGTGTTTTTAGCTTCTATGTAACCATGTACGACAGCAAACATTCGAAGACCCGGATGTTATTACGCGGGAAAAAATGCACAGAGTTAACGACACTAGTCTAATGGGATTAAGGAAGATTACTACACCTTCAGTGTTTGTTTACCTTTCCTTCAAATTATGTTTTTCAAAATAACTCCCGAAATATTAAATAATTCAAAAATATTTTTTTCAGAAAGATAGATCAGTATACAAACTTTTATATCCTTTAATTTTAGTTTTTTGAAAAAAGTTGCCCATGACTGAAGGTCTCCAGTAACCTTAATATCACGAAAGACTTCTAGAGCTCTTTGAAATGAAAAGAGAACTCGAATATAGAATTGAAGATATGCGAAATACGATACAAATGCTAATATTATTTCTGAAAAAGACAACCTCCATCAATATTTCAATGACTTTTCTTTGTTTATTGATAAATTTTTGATAGTGAGTTCTTTGTACATAAAAGAACGATTAATGAAAGTAAAAAAATATAATTCAACTGACTATTCAAGTTCAGATGACTTTATAAAAGGTCTAAAGATTGCTAGTGAGACAGTACTTTAAACTGTAAGCAGACGTACGGAAGTGACGTATACTCAAGCCATGAAAAATCAACTCGATGGGTTACCATTTTTTCTAACGTAAGGGGGCTCCGCTCGCGCAGGCTTTTGGCTGGCGCGGGAGCTCATATTCTGTAGAAACTGACCAAGGACGCGGACGACTTTGCTTCACTTGTGAACCAATCAGAGCGCGATTTAGTTTTAGCTCAGCTAGCGAACTGATGCGACACGATATAAGACCTAGATGGACTCCCCTAGTAATTTTCTCCCGTTAAACGCCATACTTCTTCTTTTACAATTCTTCTTAGCGGAGCTCCCCGCAGGCCGAAGGCCCGCGCGAGCGGAGCACCATACTTTAGAAAAAATGGTAACCCATCGAGTTGATTTTTCATGGCTTGAGTATTAGTCCATGGGCCAGGACCCCGAAAAAGGGCTTTTCGGTACCACTCAGGGGGAGTAATACTATCATACATCTTTGAAAACTACAATTCCCGCTAGTTTCGTGTTATGTATGATAGCAGTGATGAATAAGTAGCTTAACAGAAATTATCACGTGACAAAGTGACGTCACTGAGTTGTACAGTATCGACAGGAATCAGACAATTTTCGCTTAAAACTCTCCTTTCCAAGTCTGTTAACCATACGTAAAGGGTATTTAATATGTGAAACTGATGGAGGTTTCTACCAGATGAGTTTTTAAACCACTGGGTTCAAACAAAAGTGAGCTTTAACGATGGTTTCCATGGCAACGCTGGAAATGGTTTAAATGTAAATTTAAACCAAAAAAAGTCTAAAATAATATTTTTTATGCATTGATCTCGCAGAAACTTCGCCAGATGGAAGCAGAAGACGATAAGTAATTCCTTACAAATGATTTAGTTAACTTTCAATGCCACCAAGATGCTCTTAATATCCGTCCGCCATCTTTGGCGGCCATCTTGGATCCACCATCTTCGATATTATGAAACGATTACTTAAAAGCAAAATGTGACGAAAGTGTTTAAAAAGTTAAAGAAGTGAAAGGTTTGGTTCAAAACATTTATTATCAAATCAAAATAAATATAAAATCCTTTGAAAAGCTCTTAAACGTTAAAACAATGACTTAAATTGAAAAGAAATATTTGAAAAATCAGAGAAGATCAAGGCCGATTGCCTCTTAGCCAACAATGCTCCGTGATAAAAAGGAGTGTCTAATTCACATGGAGGTCTAATGATTTCATGCATAATTTTCTCAAATATATCCTCTAGTTTGACGGAGTCTTTCTTGGGGTTTGTTAATCTTCCTCATCCTCTTCCTCGTCAGAATATTCATCATCAAGTATCTCCTCCTCTTCAGCACGATTGTTGCAGTCGCGAAGCCGGCACATGTCGGTGCATTTAAGGCCAATCGTAAGGCACGTGCAGGAGGGTAGCTTGCATGATCTTGCACAGGAACAAGAGAGAAACTCAAGAAGAGTTACAGGGGCTGGTTCTCCATGCATCCATTTGATGGATAACTTGCTCTCCTCGTGAACCCATCCGTGACCGACAGGTGAGGGGACTTGAGGGCAGCTCTGCAGACTTCTTCTCCAAACAGCTGCTTGGTAGTTTGCTCTCAAGGAGTGCATCCTTAAACAATCTGCACATGGACGTAGCTGGTTCGAGTCAACTTTTCCTTGTTTCGCACAAAATAACCTACGAATACAACAAAGTCCATAGGCGTTACAGAATCCACAATCATTCGATTATCATAGAACTCAAGACAAGTTAACCATATAGCATTAAAAAAAACCTCCCATACCGATAACGCAGTTCGTTGACATCATAGATGCCTGGGGTGGAGCTGTACATCTTGCAGGTGAACTCTTCGAGCTTTGCAAATTGCTCATCTGTGAGGTTCCACTCCATGCCTATTTCCTGAAATAAGGTTTGGAATGACTTGCTTTGTTTAACAAGCTTCAAAGCTGTTATCTTGCCCTTTCCCGAAAATGCACTGACACTGTCGCAGCCAGTGAAAGCATGGAGACCAGGGAGAGATCTACACAGTTCTGGCCCCAACATTCGAACGACTCTTGACACATCAATGTATGTTGTTCGAGTTTGTTGGCCGCATTTAACAAACACAGGACATGAGATGAGGCTTTGAAAGCCAAAGAAAGAACAAATACATCCGTATCTTCTGACGTAATAACGACGGCTCTGTATCCTGCTGCTGCTGCTGCATGTGCTGCATGGAGTAACATTCTGGTATCAGCTTCTTCGTGTGTTGACCTTAGCTTGTCCACTGTCGTTGCTCCGATTGACGAGATTTCATAGCAATGATCCTCGGTTGTTACAAAGATTGTCTTAACAGCAAGCCTCTCTCTGTATCTCTCGTTTTGCCACTCTTCTGAGATGAATTTTATCAGAAGCGATTTATTCTTAGAAATGGATAGGAATTTCCGCTATTGATTTATCTTGTGGTCTGCTTTGATGTTTCTGAATTCATGACCGCTTTCTGAGCCTCTCTTCTCTCTCTCGGCATTTTTGATGGAATCATCTCGGTAAACATCGAACACCACGTCGATACGCTGGCTGTTTGTTCCCTCATGCAAAATCATAGACATTAAGCTATCAGCCACTTCAGCAAACGTCTTCTGGTTACCTCTTATCTTCTGTACCATTGCCATTCCGTCAATAATACGCGTGCACGGCTGAGGTATCACGTCTGCTGCTGTAATATTCTTCTGGAGCTCCTTGGCAAAGCGATACTTAGTTTGTTTTTCTCAGCGATCCATCAGCCGAAGCAAGGGCCCAAGGCAGAGGTTCGAGTGGGTGGCACAACACACATCTCATCTTAAGCTTCCTGTTCTCAGCGATGAGAATCATTTGAGCAGACAACGCACGATCCGCTTTAATGATCATTTCCTTAATTGTTTGTCCCCCTTTGGATTTTCATCTTTTTTTGAGAGATTACCGAATGTTTTAAGTTTAAGTTTTGTCATTTTGTCGTGGAACTTCAGCTTAGGTAGGTCAGACTCAAGCCTGTCCTCACTAAAAGTCTTATAAGCCTTCTCTCCCAATGCCTCTGCCTGAAGCAGATCTTTCTGTACCTCAGGAGTAGCGAGCTTACCAGTAGATAGACAAACTAGGTCTTGATGTTCTCCCTTAAAAGGATTGATCCAGCTTCCTTCAAGCATTGACATCAACGATTTTACGTCTTCTTCGTCTCTTGCCATTCGACTTGCTTGGAGATCGGTGTGCTTGGAAGTCGTTGAGGTGCCCAGGTGAAGCATCTCCTTAAACTGTCGCATGAATATGCTTCGATACTCCGCTATAAGTTAATATTTGCTCACGGCTCCTGGCTTCAGGCTGAAGCCCTTTGTGCCTCCGGTGTCTGTGTATCTTTATTTACAGTCTCTTCACAGGTTTGGTCTACGGGTATTCTACCGAACGGGTTCTCGGCCCCAATTTGTACTGAGAAGCCACCAGACTTGAAATAAGCTACAACATCTGGATGCTGTTCTTCCAGGTGAGACATTTCTGATAGGTAGGAAGATAAATATCTTGCGTAGTTGACATTATCATAAGCAAAGCACCATGGGATCATCTTCCTTATTGTTGAAACGTGAAGTTCCCAGTTGCCTTCCCTCGATGCTCTTAGAAGTCCTAGGAGAATCTCTACCATATCTAGGTAAGATAACTAGAACTTGGACAGCTTGCCATTTTCGTGCCGGAGGAACTCCACGTACTTGTCAAAAAGTTTGACGAAGCCAACACTAGAAGCACTGGGCATGTGCTTCTGGAACTGCCTTTCGCAGATATCATCATACAACTCGCCAATCTCACTAAAGAAGCTATTAACAGTAGTCTTGGATTCCTCATGATTCTCCTCTATCCAGGGTACGAATCCTTGCCACACCAGTCTCATGAGGGCTTCATACATCAGTTTGTGGAGTCTAACACCACGATTATACCTGCGACCATCTAGAACTCCTGCAACAGAACCTTCTGCAATCACACCAGATTCGACACACAAGTCCCTCAAGCCGGCATCCTGGTAGCGCTTCCCGATAATCGACAACATGGTGCAGGCCGTGTGGAATACCCCCATCCTCAGCACGATATCTTTAAATCTCTCTCTTTGTCTCCACTGGACCTCGGCTGCCTTTGCGTACAGCGCTTGGTCAAAGACGAGAACGATGCTCTTCAACTTGAACGTATTCTTGACCTTGAGTGATTGTACTAGAACCTCGTGAACGGTAGCCACGTCAGTAGCAGGGGCGTCAATAGTTGGCAGATATCCGATGATATCCTGTGAGACTTGACCTTTGCTACGGACAGAAATATTAAATCCTGTCCAGCCACTGGCTTTTTGCTTCTCTTTTGCATGGAGTCGTACTAAGATCCAAAGTAGATTCTTCTTTCTTGCTTCCGCCAAGATCTCTTCAGCTGTTACCTCGACGAATGCTCTTGCTTGAGGACCACAGCGATCGCCAGCGTTGTACGGAGGGACAACCGAGCTTACTGAAGGATCAATGCTTCTTTTTCTTGTCCTAGCTTGCTCGATTCCAGGTGTGGGAGGGAGGTTGGGACCAAAATGCCTTGCTTGGACAGCAATTCCATTTACTCGATGTGACGTTCCCGCACCAGAAAGGGTTTCTTCTACTCTATCAATATTGTCCCACGCAAGCGTTGTGTTGACATATGGTTGGATATTTTCTGGCAAGGGAACGTCATTGTCAGGCGTGAAGGCCATTTTTTGAAGGCAAAGAGCAGTGTTGATTTCCTCAATTTGCGAATATGCAATCCCATGACCACATCGGTTTAAAGTGCACATGAACCCTGAGACAATACTTTCAGTATTGATACTACATGAAGTAAATAGTTGAATGGTAAAATATTTCTTCATCTCAGTGTTGCGTTTTTAAGTTATGAAGGTTTATTC